>VYXD01004387.1:4723-19910 GCA_013397195.1 Hylia prasina
CCTTTCTGGGGACAAACCAGCAGGAAATGGTAAAAAACCAGGAATGAAAAGATTCCTGAAGCTCCCCCGAGCTCTTTGAGATTCCCAGGAATCGTCCCTGGTGCATTTTCCTCCTTCCCGAGTTCTCTCCCCGCTCCCGCTCTTCCCAACCCTTAATTTTCCTGTCACGGCCTACTTGAAAACTGAATTTTCCTCTTCCCTCCCTTTTTCCACCTGCTCCAACCCTGGGGGAAAAAATTCCCTTTTTCCCTCCATTAACCTTCCCGCCTGGTGGGGTTTTTTTGGGAATTAACATTCCCACCTGGTGGGGGTCTTTTGGGAATTAACATTCCCGCCTGGTGGGGTTTCTTTGGGAATTAAGATTCCTGCCTGGTGGGATTTTTGGGAATATTAACATTCCTGCCTGGTGGTTTTCTTGGGAATTAAGATTCCTGCCTGGTGGGTTTTTTGGGAATCTAGCAGAGAATCCACTCCGACTCTCCCCTGGACATGGAGCCTCCCCGGGAACATTCCCAGGCATCCCTAAAATGCATTTTCCATCCAATTAGTGCTTAATTAATTCCCAGGCCCAGCCCATCCACGCCGCTGGAATTCTGAGGGATTTCTCAGGACCAGGAAGGATCCAGGGCTCTGTGAGGGCTCTGCTCCCACCTGTGGAATATTTTTCCATGGATATTTCCCCTCTCAGAGCCTGTTCTCCCCTCCTGAGGCGGCAGAATCCCTGGGCAGGGGTTAAAATCCTGATTTTCCGTGGGATTGCGGAGTTTGGAGGAGCTTTGGGATGAAATTAAATGAAACAGGAAAGATCAGGTGGATAAAGATTCCCTGGTCTGCTTGGATGTGCCGGGAATGGATGCCCACAGCTCCAAAATGATGGATTTTATCCCAGGAAATCACCTTGGGGTGGGGTAAAATTCCTCCTCCGGTTCCAGCCGTGAAAAAAGTGGAATTTTGTGCTGTTTTCCCTGACTTTTCCCACGTTTTGGGTCTCTCCATCCCAGATGAACGAGGTTTTCCACTCCAACATCCAGGAGGGAATCCGGCACTACTACGATGACCTGGACTTCAAAAACATCCTGGATTTTGTGCAGGAAAAGGTTTGGATGGGAGAAGGGGGAAGTTTTCCAAGGAATGGTTAATCCCATGCCCCGTTTTTCCTGGATTTTCAGAGTCATTCCCATCCCTGGGGTGTTTTCCTTGGGTTTCTTCACCTGGCTGGATTTTCCAGGGATTTTTTTTTGTCCAATTTCGCCTCCCTCAGCTCAGCCCAGGGGGATTTTTTGGGAATTATCCTGGAATTTGTGTGCCCTGGGAGGAGCCTCGGCTGCTCCCGGGCCTGGATCGTGCTGGGACATTTCCATTCCCGTGTTTTGGTGGGAAATCTCTGCCTGGAATTTTTTTAATCTCTTCCCAATCTGCCCGGAGAGGGAGGGAGGAGGGAAAGAAATGAATTTTAAATCTTCCCCAGGGATACAAAAACCCTTGGAAAAATCCCTTTTCCCTGGAGCCCCCAGCAGCAGGACAGGCCCTGATTCCCACGGGAAAATTCCGGATTTGGGGGGGCTGGGAGGAGAGAGAATTCCAATCTTTCCATGGAATGGCTGAGGTTGGAAAAGCCCTCCAAGGTCAAACCCGGCCATTCCCCAGGACTGGGAATTCCGGGATGTGGGATTGCTCCTGTTCTCAGGGTTGATGTTTCCGGTGGGAATTTCTTGGCTCTGAGCATTCCTGAATGGGAAAAAAACCCATGGAAAATGCCAAAACTTGAGGAAGGAACTCTGGGGATGTCCCAGGTGGGATTGGGGGAGCAGGGCCCAGCTTTGAGCATTCCTGAATGGGAAAAAAACCCATGGAAAATGCCAAAACTTGAGGAAGGAACTCTGGGAATGTCCCAGGTGGGATTGGGGAGCAGGGCCCAGCTTTGAGGCCAAGCTGCTCCCAGAGAATTTGGGATGTTCCCACCTGGGCCCAGATTCCCTCAGTTCATCTTGAAGAACCCCAAATCCGCAGATTTTATCCCTGGATTTGGAGCAAAGGAGCCTGGGAAGCTCCTTCCCTTTGGAATTTTAAGCTTTGATTCCAGGGCTCCTCCTTGGCTTTGGGACTTCAGGCCCGGCCTCGCTGAGCCGAGCTCAAAACCAGGCCGGGGACCCCCCGGAGGCCTCGGATCTGGGGAAAGATTGGAATTTTCCCCAAGTTTTGCTCCAGCCTCGTCAGGATGAGGCTGGAATTCCCCGTGGGTGAGAAATGGAGCTGCTGGGAGCAGCTTCCCATTCCCTGCTGGGGCTTTTCCCAGAGCCCTGGGAACCCACGGATCTCCAGGGAAAGCGGATTTATTTCTGGCAATTCCTGCATCTCCAAACAATCTTGGATCAAGCTCCTTCTAGACCATTCCACGGCATTTCCCCACCATTCCACAACATTTTCCCACCATTCCACAACATTTCCCACCATTCCATGACGTTTCCCACCATTCCATGACGTTTCCCACCATTCCATGGCATTTCCCACCATTCCATGATGTTTTCCCACCATTCCATAATATTTTCTCACCATTCCACAGCGTTTCCCACCATTCCATGGCATTTCCCACCATTCCATGGCATTTTCCCACCATTCCATGATATTTTCTCACCATTCCGTGGCATTTTCCCACCATTCCATGATATTTTCTCACCATTCCGTGGCATTTTCCCACCATTCCATGACATTTCCCACCATTCCATGATGCTTTCCCACCATTCCAGGCGTTTTCCCACCATTCCATGCGTTTTCCCACCATTCCATGGCGTTTTCCCACCATTCCATGATGTTTTCCCACCATTCCATAATATTTTCTCACCATTCCACAGCGTTTCCCACCATTCCATGGCATTTCCCACCATTCCATGGCATTTTCCCACCATTCCATGATGTTTTCCCACCATTCCATGAAATTTTGCCACCATTCCATGATGTTTTCCCACCACTCCATGGTGTTTTTCCAGCTTTTTTCCCCATCTGCTGCTTCCCTGTGGGATTTCCCTCCCCCTTTTCCCTGCAGTTTTTGGGAGCTGATCTCCCTCCCTGGCAGCAAGAGAAATTCGGGAATTCCAGGTGGGAAATCCAGGAATTGTAAATCTGTGCCTGGGATGGAGCAGAGCAGGAGGATCCCAAGAATTTTTCCTGCTTTCTCTTGGAAAAGGGGAGCAGAGGGGAAAAACCTCTCCCCAGATCTGCTCCTGGATGAGTTTGGTGCTTAAAAAATAGGAAAAATCCATTTTTTTTCCTGCTTTTCCAAGCACTCCAACCTTTCCTGGCCATTCCAGGCTTTTCTTTTCAGGGGGAAATCTCAAATTCCAAGTGTTTTCCGTGAGGAGGGATGAGCTGGTTTGGAACAGGCTCATTTTCATTCCGTGGAGGACGCGGAATGACTTTGATTGGAATTTTTTTTTTAATCTTCGCTGCGGGAAAAGGAGAAAAAAAAGGAGATTTTTTTTTTTTATCCTTTCCCTTTGTAGCTGCAGGATTTGATCCCAATTTATCCTGACAGGAAGAGAAATTCCTGAGGGGCCGATCAGGATTTTGGGATGGCTGAGAGCCTCCAAATCCACCCCTGAGGGCGCTGCCGGAGCCATCCCTGCCTCGGGAAAAGCTGGATTTGTCACCTGGAATTAAACCATGGAAGTGTGGATGGGGCTGATCCCACGGATGGATCCAAGGCCCTGGGGAAGCCACGCCCGAATCCCTCCAAAATGGGGATAAATGGGAGAAAAAAGTCCCACTTTTTTTACCCTTCAACCTCCCTGGGAGCAGGGAAAAATTGGGAAGTGGAGATGCAAGGAATTGGATTGGGATTACGGGATGGGTTGGGTTGGATGGGATCTTAAAATTCCTCTTTTTCCGTGGGCTGGGACCTGTTCCCCTACCCCAGGTTGTTCCAGCCTGGCCTTGGACACTTCCAAAGGATCCAGCTTCTCCGGGAATTCCATCCCAGCCCTTCCCAACCCTCCCTGGGAGCAATTCCTTCCCATTATCCCAGTTAATCATCTCCCATTATCCCTGCTTCCATGAGAATCCAGCCCCTGTTATCCCAGGGCCACCGGGCTGATTCCAAACCCCTTCTCCAGGACTTCTAAGGAGTTTCCAGGTGCTCCAGGGCTGGGAAAACTCCTGGGAATTCCATCCCTGCCCTTCCCCACCCTGCCAGCCATGATTTCTCCCCGGTATCCCAACCCCAAATCCCTTGGGAGCGGGATTCCCTCCCCGTTCCCCCCGGGATTCCGGGGCTTTTCCAGCTGCCCCCATCCCCTCTCCCTGTGCTTTTCCTGCAGTTTTCCTGCTGCGGAGGGGACGAGTTCCGGGATTGGGAAGTGAACAGGTACCACTGGTGCAACGGCAGCGGGGCCCTGGCCTGCGGGGTGCCCCATTCCTGCTGCGTCCGCGCGGTGAGCCCGGGGCCTCCCCACATTCCCGGGAAATTCCCTCTTCCCACCCCTCTTCCCGCGCCAAAGGGTTTCTGCCTCGTGTCGTTCCCACCTGGAAAAAGGGTTTGAGGGAGTTTCGGTGGGAGAGGGTGAAGGAGATGGAATGGAACTCTTTCTTTATGGGTAGCACCAAAATTCCTGGGGAAATTCCCTCTTCCCAGTTTTTCCACTCCAAAGGGTTTCTGGTTTGCAGCATTCCCACCTGGAAAAAGGTTTTGAGGGAATTTCGGTGGGAGAGGGTGAAGGAGATGGAACAGGAATATTTATTTTTGGGAAATTCCCTCTTCCTGTTTCTGCTTCTTGTCATTCCCACTCGGAAAAAGGTTTGAGGGAATTTCAGTGGGGGAGGGTGAAGGAGATGGGATAGGAATCTTTATTTATGGAAAATACCAAAATTCCGGGGAAATTCCCTCTTCTCACTGGTTTTTCCACGCCAAAGGGTTTCTGGTTTGCAGCATTCCCACTTGGAAAAAGGCTTGAGGGAATTTCAGTGGGAGAGGGTGGAGCAGCTGGAATGGGAATGTTTATTTATGGAAAGTGCCAGAATTTCAGGGAAATTCCCTCTTCCTGTTTCTGCTTCATGTCATTCCCACTTGGAAAAAGGTTTGAGGGAATTTTGGCGGAAGAGGGTGAAGGAGATGGAATGGGAATCTTTATTTATGGATTATTCTGGAATTTTCTGGGGTCATGGAGGCCGAATCCCGGGATAATGGAGGAATTGTTGGCAATGCTGAGGTTTCCAGCTGGGGGAAATGGATTATTTGGGGAAAACACATGGCAGCAGCTTGGAAAGGCTTGGGAATGTTCCCCTGGAGAAGGAAAATTCCAGAGAAATTTTGGGGCCTAAAGGGGATCCAGGAGAGCTGGAGAGGGATTGGGATACAGGATGGAAAGACAGGACACAGGGAATGGCTCCCCCTGGGAAAATGGAGATTGGGGCGGGAATTTGGGAAGGAATGAGGGTGGGCAGGGGCTGGGCTGGAATTCCCAGATTTGCTGTGGATCCCTGGAAGTGCCCGAGGCCAGGCTGGAGCACTCTGGGATAATGGGAATTGTCCCAGGGTGGCTCTGGATGGGATTTAAGGTCCTTCCCAGCCCAAACCATCCCAGGATTTTGGGACCTGACTCGGCTCCATCCCAGATCCTCCCCCAGTCCCATCCCCCCTGGGTTTGAAAGTTTTTGGGATCCCCTTCCTGGTCCTGGCTCCCACTGAGGGGATTTTTGGGAATGAGGGGATTTGGGGGTTTTTTTTAGGGGTTTGTTGCTGGTGGGGCCGGGAGGGCTTTGCCCAAGGATCCCTCTGGATCTTTGGGATCGGGAAAAGCTGGAATTCCACCCCCCCAATGGAGCTGGGCTCTGGAGGGAGCAGAATTCCAGAGCCAGGAGGTTCTCCTGGAGGGGCAATTCCCACAGTTGGGAATCCAAACCAAAATGGGATTTTTGGCCCGGATTGTTCAATCCTCCACCCGAGGATAAAACCTCAGGATCCAGGAAAAACTCCAAATACCCCGGCAAAGCTGGAAAACTCCAGAAAACTCCAGGAAAGAGCCAAAAAAAGGCTCGGCCCAGCTCAATCCCGGAGCAAAGCTCCCGGAGCTCCGGGAATGCCGGCGCCGGATCCCGGCCCCGGCACAGGGAAAATTCCCCGTCAATCCCTCATGGTTCCGGGGGGTTTTTAATGGAAAAGGAGGGGAAAGCGAAGGGTTTAATCAGCAGTGGTATGCAAATGAGATGCAGATTTGAGATCCTCTCTAATCAGGGCCTTGATTAACGAGCCCCGAGGCTCCTGGAGATGGAATTAGGAATTCCTGCGGTGAGGATGGGCTGCGGGGAGCCGAGGGAGATTTTTGGGTATATTTACACTCCCGTGGGGGTTTTTTTGGGTAAAAAAAAAAAACCCAAAACCTGAGCAAGGAGAGGGAAAAATCCCCTTAATCCAGAGGGGCAGAATCTGGGAAACGTTTTGGGAATGCTCAGGTTGGAGCAGCCTGGGGTTTTGGGAGGTGTCCCTGACGTGGGATGGGATTTAAGGCTCCTTCCCACCCAAAGCATTCCAGGATTCCCCAAGCTGGGTCTGGAGGATGCTCCAGGAGGAAAATCCATTGAATCCATGGAGTCTCCATGTTTTTTCCAAGAGGGAAAGCCCCCGGCTGTGGCTCTGATGCCTGGAGAGGTTTTTTGGGAAGTGAGACCTCACCAAAGGCTCCGGAATCTCTGGGAGAAGCAGAACCTGGGAAGCACCAAAACCTTGGGATGGATTTGGCCTCGTTCATTCAGGAATCAGCCCAGCACAGCTCCAGAATTCTGGGAAAAGAACTGGGAGAGCCAAATCCCTTGGAAATTTCCTGACCGTAAATCCCACCCAGGGCCATTCACAGGGACAATTCCCACATTCCCAGGGAGCTCCAGCCCAGCCTGGGACACTTCCAGGGATCCAGGGGCAGCCACAGCAAATCTGGGAATTCCAGCCCAGCCCCTCCCCACCCTCATTCCATCCCAAATCCCATTTAAATCTCCCCTTTCCCAGTGGGAAGCCATTCCCTGTGTCCTGTCCCTCCATCCCTTGTCCCTCTCCAGCTCTCCCGGAGCCCCTTCAGGCCCTGGAATGTTCTGGAAGCTCTCCCTGCACCCTTCCCTTCTGGTGAACGTTCCTGGCTCCAGGGGAGCTCCAGAATCCTGGAATGGTTTGGGTTGGGATTTGCCCTGAAGACCCCTCAGGGACACCCCACAGTCTGAGGGGGGCTCTGATTGTCCCGTGCTGGGCACCTCTGGAATTCCTGATTTCCTTTGGATTTCTGGTGCTTTCCTGGGATAAATCCATTTGATTTTCCTGTGATAAATCCATTTGTTTTTCCCAGGATAAATTAATTTGGTTTTCCTGGGATAAATCCGTTTGGTTTTCCCAGGATAAATCCATTTGTTTTTCCTGGGACAAATCTGTTTGGTTTTCCTGGGATGAATCTGTTTAGTTTCCCCGGGATGAATCCATTTGGTTTTCCTGGGATGAATCCATTTGGTTTTCCCAGGATGAATCCATTTGTTTTTCCTGGGATGAATCCATTTGGTTTTCCCAGGATGAATCCGTTTGTTTTTCCTGGGATGAATCTGTTTAGTTTCCCTGGGATGAATCCATTTGGTTTTCCCAGGATAAATCCGTTTCCATTCCCTGCAGGTTCCCGGAGGAGTGGTGAACACCCTGTGCGGGTACCGCGCCCTGGACAAGGAGGTGACGTTGGAATTTTTTTGGGAATTTGTTGCTCCTTCTTCCCCCAATCCCAAAAATCAAAGGCTTCCTTGCAGGAATTCCCCTTCCCAAGCAAGGCTGGGATGCAGCTGCTCCAAACTCACTTTTGGGGGATTTCCCCTGGAATTTTGGGGCCCTTTTGGTGCCAGCACCTCCCAGAACAAGGATTCTCACCTGGGAATTCCCTTAAACCTTCCCAGCGGGAGAGGGGTGGAGGGATCAGCCCAGGACCCATTCAGGGATCCCCCAAGTGCAGAAATGTGGGAATTCCCTGCAGAATTCCCTGTGAAACTCCCTGCAGAAATGTGGGAATTCGCAGCTCGAAGAGGCCCCAGCTGAGGGAATTTAATGATCCAGGATCTCTCCCAGGTCCCACTCAGGGCCCCAAAAACTGGGATTCAATCCCAACAATCTGGAGCCGAGGGCTCCAGAACTTCCTCTGGAAGCGCGAGAACAAAAATCTCTCCCCCTGGGGCGGCCAAAAAACCCCAGCCCGAGGCTGTTCCTGACGAAACTCCCGGGAACGCCGGGAATTCCTGGGAATCCGGGGGGAATCTGGGCTCCTCTCTCCTCTCTCCCAGCGCCTGGAGCTGCTGGGCACCATCCACGTCCGGGGCTGCATCCACGCCGTGGGGCTCTGGCTCAAGGACAACTTCCAGGCCACCCTGGCCATCGTCTGCTCCCTGCTGCTGCCTCAGGTACCCGCGGGAACCCCGGGAATCCTCGCCCGGATTCACGGAATTCCGAGTTGGGAAGACGCCCCCCAGGGATCAGGGATGAGCCCCCAGTTCTGGGGTTGTCGGCTCCGTCCCGGATCCGGGGGCTCAGCTCCTTTCCCTGGGCCGGAGGGTGGGAAATGGATCCTTTGGGATCCCAATTCCAACTGGGATTTGTGGCTTGGGGCAGGAAAAGTCATCCCTGGCAGAACAGGAATTCCTCCTGGAATCCAGTTTGGGATCCAATAACAGCCCCTGGAAGCAGATCCTGGCCCAGCAAATCCTGCCCTGTTGGCTCTCCCAGCCCTCAGCAAACGGGAATGGGACCCCGGATAAATCCCAATCCTGAATCCTGCTCCGGATAAATCCCAATCCTGAATCCTGCTCTGGATAAATCCCAATCCTGAATCCTGCTCCGGATAAATCCCAGTCCCAAATCCCAGTCTGGATAAATCCAAATTCCAAATTCTCCTCCAGATATATCCCAATCCCAAATTGCACTCCGGATAAATCCCAATCCCAAATTCTGCTCCAGATAAATCCCAATCCTGAATTCCCCTTTGGATAAATCCCAATCCCGAATTCCCCTCCAGATAAATCCCAATCCTGAGTTCCCCTTTGGATAAATCCCAATCCTGAATCCTGCTCTGGATAAATCCCAATCCTGAATCCTGCTCTGGATAAATCCCAATCCTGAATCCTGCTCTGGATAAATCCCAATCCTGAATCCTGCTCTGGATAAATCCCAATCCTGAATTCCCCTCCAGATAAATCCCAATCCCAAATTCCCCTCCGGATAAATCCCAATCCCAAATCCCGCTGGCTTTGCCAGGCCTTGGATCTCCCCTGAATTATTCCTGACCAAACCGTGAGGATTTGCTGTGGATTTGGCCTTTTCTTGGATTTATTCCGAGGCACTGGAGCAGAAAACTTCCCTTTTGTGGCAGCCTTGGGATTGGCGCTTCCCAGGGGTGGGGTTTGATCCCAATGGGAATGAAATGATTCCCAGCTTTATTTTTGGAATTCTTCCCGGTTTTCTGCTCACGCCAAAAGTCAGGAAGGGCTTGGATAAAGCAGCAGCTGCGGGGGAAATTTGGGATAATTTGTCAGGGCTGGACTTTGGGCTCACAGATGGTTCAGACAATCCCGAGGCAGGAGAGCCTTTCCTGGCTGTCATTCCCAAATTTTTGGGGGGAATGCTTCCTTCCAAATGAGCATCGGGAAAGGCAGGAATGGGGGGGAAAAAAGCCTGGAATGGGGCTTGGACAGGCAATGCCGATTTGTCTCATCCCAATCCATCGGCGCCGCCTCCCGCGGCCTCATCCATTAACAGCCGGCTGCTAATTGGGAATGCCGGGGAGAAATCCGCGGGAATGCCAAGCCCTGATGGAGCCAGAGTGGTGCCGTTAATTGGGAATGCTGGGGGCAAATCCCTGGGAATGCTGATGGATCCTGAGTGGTGCCGTTAATTGGCAAATCCCTGGGAATGCTGATGGATCCTGAGTGGTGCCGTTAATCGGGAAATCCGCGGGAATGCTGATGGATCTCAGCACGAGCTCTTCCCGCGGAGCCGGAGCAGCTCGTCCTCCCCATCTGCTCCCGAGTTTCAGCACTTGGAAGATGGATTGGGTTGGATCCTGCCAGGATTTGGAGGGAATTCAGAGGGAAATGGCGCTGCCAGGAGCTGTCAGCCCTCGGACAGCTCCATTTCCAGAAATCCGTAGGGAGAGGATTGGATTGGCCTGGAATTGCGGATCCAGGCGGGAAGGGGTTGATGTGAGGAGGGGACAGAGCCGGGAATTTTGGGAAGAGCGCAGGGACTGAGCTGTGCCAGCCCTGCCCTTTGTCCCACAGGGAAAATGTCCCGTGGTAGGGATCCAACCTCCTCCGTGGGAAACTCCTGGATGCTGCAGGGAAGGTTGGGATGGTGATCCATGGATCCTGATCCATGTCCTGGATCCTGATCCATGTCCTGGATCCTGGTCCATGTCCTGGATCCTGATCCACATCCTGGATCCTGATCCGTGTCCTGGATCCTGATCTGTGTCCTGGATCCTGATCCACGTCCTGGATCCTGATCCATGTCCTGGATCCTGATCTGTGTCCAGGGATTCTGATCCATGTCCTGGATCCTGATCCACGTCCTGGATCCTGATCCGTGTCCTGGATCCTGATCCGTGTCCTGGATCCATATCCACGTCCTGGATCCTGATCCATTTGCTAGGATTCTGATCTTGAGCCCAGCTTTGGGGATTTTCCCACTTTTCCCCATTATTCCTCCTTTGGCCTTGGCTGAGTTCCGAGGTTGAGGATCAGAACTTGGTTCCTGTCCCTCATCCCGGCATCCCAGATTTTCCTTGGATCTGGGGGCAGCACTGGCTCTTGGATCCTGGAGAAACGATCCAAGGAAAGTTCTGGCTGGCTTGGAGCACCCCTGGAGGACGGGAATTGTTGTGTTCTCTTCCCACCTGGCTCAGGGCTGGGGAACGATCCCACCTGACCTTCCCATCCCACGGGAAGTGCTGGAATTCCCAGGATTTCTCTGCTTTTCCCATATCCAGGTGGGAGCCAGAGGCGCAGGAGGGGTGGCCGGGCTTTGCCTCCGGAGAGGGGCTCAGGGAAAGCTGATCCTGGTGGGATTCGCTGAGATGGGAGAGTTGGGACAGGGAAAATCCCGCCTGGAGCTGCTCCCGGGGCTGAGGGGGTCGGGGAATCCGGGATCCCCCAAACCCGGGAACATCCCGGCCTTTTCTAAAGGGAAAACCAACTGGAGAGGCTGTGTTCATTCCCCCCTCCACCTCCATCCATCCCTGGAATTCTCTTTTTTCCCGTTCCCCAGCAACCCAAATTCCCGTGTTCCAACCCCGGCTCCGCGCCCTTCATCCCACACATTCCCTGTCATTCCCAAGGACCTTTTCATCCCAAACTCCCACCACGGCCTCGGGCTGGCTGTGTTTAATCATGGAGCAGCCCCGGATTTTCCAGCTCATCCATCCTTTTCCTCCTCCGTGTCCCTCCCCGCCTCCAGCAGGATTCTCCGCGGGGCTGGGGACGTGCCGGGGGTGCAAATGAGGCACAGAAACTCCAGAGTTGTTCTTCCAGAGGCTTTTAGGGAATTGTGGCTCCGGCTCGCTCCTTCCCCGGCCTTTCCAGGGATTTTATTTTTCCCTGATGTTATTCCAGAGAATCTTGGAATGGTTTGGGTTGGGAAGGAGCTGCAAGATCCCATTCCACCCCTGCTGTGGGCAGGAACAATTCCCACTGTCTCAGGGTGCTCCAGCCCGGCCTGGGGCACTTCCAGGGATCCAGGGGCAGCCACAGCAAATCTGGGAATTCCAGCCCAGCCCCTCCCCGCCCTCATTCCATCCCAAATCCCATTTAAATCTCCCCTTTCCCAGTGGGAAGCCATTCCCTGTGTCCTGTCCCTCCATCCCTTGTCCCTCTCCAGCTCTCCCGGAGCCCCTTCAGGCCCTGGAATGTTCTGGAAGCTCTCCCTGCATCCTTCCCTTCTCCAGGTGAACGTTCCCAGCTCTCCCAGCCCAGCTCCAGAGGGGCTCCAGCCCCGGGATCCTTCCCTGCTCCTCTCAGCCACTGCAGTAAAACAGAAACAGGAGCAGGAAAACCTCTGCAGTCCTTGGTTTTTCCCCTTAAAAACCGGGAATTTTTTCCCATCCCGGAGCAGCCGCATCCAAACCAAAGGAGAGAAACCCCCGGAAGGTCCCAGCCGAGGGCTCCCGTCCATCCCAGGGAGTTATTTTTCCTCTGTCTCATCCCTCTCCACACTCTGCATCCCAGATCCTCTGCCTGGGGACCGCCCTTCCCTCCCTGGAGCGTCAATCCCGGAGATGGACGGCTCCATTCCGTAAAAAATCCCGGAATTATCCTCCAGCCGGGCGTTTCCCAGGCCAGCACCTTCATCTCCTGGTGACAGGGATGGAAAACATTCCCCAGGCCAAGGGAACGTTTCCTTGGGAGATTAATTTGGGATTTGTTTGCTCTCCCATCTCCCCACGGCCCCGGGATTTAACGGAGTGGGAAAAGGGACTAAACGGGATTTTTCCATCTGATCTCTCCACAAATCCCAATTTAGGGATGAAAAGTCAAAAATGGAGGAAACCCCCCCCGCACTTGGGGCTTTGTTAACTCTGGAATGGTTCAGCATTCCAGGTGAGCAGGATCTGGTCCGAACTAGGGAATGTTCCCATATTTCCATGGAAAAGTTGGGGTTTTTTTTCAGGGAATTTTCCTTGCTGGAGTCAGGCACAGCCCATCCCTAAGGGAAAACATCCATGGACTTCCAAGCCCTTTTTCCATTGGAAAATGAGCTGAAAATGGAAGTTTGAGTCTTTTCCTTTGTTGCTTCCCAAAATCCCCAGAGTTTCCCAGAGGAAGAAGAGGGGATCTGTCCACCACTTCCAGGGAGGATTTGGGGTGATCCCAGCCCCAATTCCCAGTGGAAAACTGATCCAAAGGGACCAATGGAGGCCCCACGAGCAAAGCTGGGCTTTGGGATGGAGCTGAGCCTGGGAATTTTACACGGGGGCAGGAATTATCTTTAGAGGAATCATGGAATGCTTCGGGTTGGGAGGGACCTTCGGGACCTTCCGCCCCAGACCTGGCCCACGATTCCCATGGAAGTTTTATGGATTCCCTCCTTCTGCGAAGCTCCTGGGATTTATTTGCCACTTGGATTTTATTTTCCATGGATTTGCACCCCCTGAACGCTCAAATCCCACAGCAAAAAGCCTGGGAAGAGTGAAATTCCAGCCAGGAAGAACAGGCACTTCCCTGACTTCCAATGGCAACAATTCCCAGGCGCTCCTTCCGCATCCCCATCCCAGAAAAAATTCCGCATTTTCATTTTTCCAGCCTCAGCTTTGCTCCATTTTGTTCCCGTTTTCCCCCTCAGTGACTCTTCCCGAGCTCCGCCGTGCCGTAAAATCCACGGATCCGCCGGCGCTCCGTGAAAGCGCGGTGCCCTCGGATATTGGATGCATCCATAATTCCTGACAGCTTCCGCCGCTCTCATTAAGTGGGAGAGGGAATTTAGGGCTGGGCTGGGACGGGAGTGGGATCATAACTCAGCCGGCAGCGACGGATCCTGGGAATGGGGATCCTGACTGAGGCTTTGGATGGTTTCATTCCCTTCCAGAATTCCCTGTTTTCTCTGGGATTCAGGATCCTGACTGAGGCTTTGGATGGTTTCATTCCCTTCCAGAATTCCCTGTTTTTTCTGGGATTCAGGATCCTGACTGAGGCTTTGGATGGTTTCATTCCCTTCCAGAATTCCCTGTTTTTTCTGGGATTCAGGATCCTGACTGAGGCTTTGGATGGTTTCATTCCCTTCCAGAATTCCCTGTTTTTTCTGGGATTCAGGATCCTGACTNAGAATTCCCTGTTTTTTCTGGGACTCAGGATCCTCACTGAGGCTTTGGGTGGTTTTATTCCCTTCCAGAATTCCCTGTTTTCTCTGGGATTCAGGATCCTCACTGTGGCTTTGGATGGTGCCATTCCCTTCCAGAATTCCCTGTTTTCTCTGGGATTGGGGATCCTGACTGAGGCTTTGTTTCATTCCTGTCCAGAATTCCCCGTTTTCTCTGGGATTCCTCGGCAGGGTGGAGCCCCAGACCTGGCTCTGTTTCCATGGAACACAAACACAAATCTTCCCGGGAGCGAAAAATGACAAATTTGCCCCAAACTCCCTCATTTCAAAGGGTTTTTCCGGCTTCACGGGATGGGGACCGGGATTTTAATCGGGAACGATGACAGTTTAATAATGGGAATGAGGCTGCAGCTCGACATCCGTGGAAATGGGATTGTAAAACCTAAATTCCCAAGGATTGCCCGTTGGGTGGGATCAGCACAATCCCATTATCCCGAGCCCGGGCTCTCCCTGGAGCTCCTGGAGTGACGGAGCCGTTCCCAAACATCCCACACGGGGTGGGACAGCCTCGTTCCAGGCCGCTGGGAGATTCCCAGATTTCCAGGCTTCTCTCTTCAGCACCTGCAGGGCTTTTTCCAACCCCAAGGGCAGAAATCCCGAATTCCCAGAGCTGGGGAAGGCCTGGAGCCATGTGGCAGCCTGGGATTGATCCCATTCCCTGGGATATCAAAAAACTGGGAATCGCTGAGGATCCGTGCGAGGGACTGGGAAAGTGGGAATGGGGCAGGAGCCAATTGAGAGCTCCAGGATGGGCTCAGTGCTGGGACAGAATTCCAGGGAATGGGATTTTCCTCTTTTTCCTGGCTTGGTGAGGCTGTTGATCCAGGGAAATCCCCTTGGGATCCATTTCCAGGTGGATTTGGGAAGGGAAAATTGTCATTGAGTCAGAATTCCAGAGCTCTTTTGCTCTGGAGCTGGGCTGGGAGAGCAGGGTATGTTCACCTGGAGAAGGGAAGGATGCGGGGAGAGCTTCCAGAACATTCCAGGGCCTGAAGGGGCCCCGGGAGAGCTGGAGAGGGACAAGGGACAGAGGGACAGGACACAGGGAATGGCTTCCCACTGGGAAAGGGGAGATTTAAACGGGATTTGGGACAGAATGAGGGTGGGGAGGGGCTGGGCTGGAATTCCCAGATTTGCTGTGGCTGCCCCTGGATCCCTGGAAGTGTCCCAGGCCAGGCTGGAGCTCCCTGGGAATGTGGGAATTGTCCCTGCCTGTGGTGGCACTGGATGAGCTTTAAGGTCCTTTTCAGCCAAAACCATTCCATCCTTCCCTGTGCAGTGGTGGATGGGATTTTTGGAAGGAATTCCTGGCTGGGA
>VYXD01004389.1:0-14492 GCA_013397195.1 Hylia prasina
AAAAATAAAATTAAAAAACCCCACTACCACCCCAAGGATGTGCTAACTTAACACTGCATGGTTAATCCATTTCTCTTTCCAGTACTATATATAATTTCAAGCTATACAACAAAAGTCACCAAGTAATAAAACGAGTTATAATAGACTGTTAGGTAGCACAGGAACTAGAACATAAACTAACTGGAGCAGCAAACTAGGGTATGAAATTCTAAAACACATTTAGCTGCCCTCTGACTGGACAGACATAAAACATGCTTGTGATGTTTAACATTGTTATTACCAGAGAGGGGTCAAACATTTGAATGTTCCCCTCTTTTTATTTTTCTACAATAAATTAACAAAGACCTGTGGAAAATAAAATAGGAAAAGAAAAACTTATTTTTTCAATCTGTTCTGGGGATTTGTCTTCCCCTTTTAATTATTCTCTTCATTCTTGTAGAACTTAGCTTTGTCCTCAAACAACAGAAAATGCAATCAAGCACAAAACACTGTCAATAGAGACTTGATCTTGCCTGTAGCCTCATTTACCTTCAATGATGCCATGATTCCCACTTGGTAAACTACTGAGGAACATGCCTAACCTACTCCTGTGAGTATCTCTGTTTTGACATACTGACATACTTTGGGATATGACATCTGTGTTAGTGTATTACCTAGGAAGAGCCTAGAAGTCTTTGTCCAAAACAAGATCCAAGAGCCAAAATCATGAAAATTAGGTGCAATTTCCACAATAGCAGACCTCTTAAGTCAGGAATAAACAAACTGTAGTGAAGAAACATTTCATTCAGCTGTTTCTGCTACTGCTGCCAGGAAAAAAAAGTTTGAATATTTTACAATGAAAGATTGCTTGCAAAATTCAGTGACGCTTTGTGAAAAATAGCACATGAAGCAAACCTTGCTTGATGCTAGATGTGAACAGAAGGATATACTATCCTATCTCTCCCAATTTCAGCATTTTAAGGAACTCATCGGTAGTTTGGAGAAAGTTTTTAAAGTTCTGTTCAGAATTTTGCATATCTTATGTACTTTCAATATTACTGTTCACCCATCTTTACTGAGATATATTTTCATTACTTTAAAGCAGGCACTATTAACAGTTCAGATCCTCAGGACTTACGTCAACAACCTTTGGGAGAGAAAAATTACAAGAACAGGAGGCATATGGGCCCAGAGAAGAGAATTTTTCCAAACCATTATTTCTCTATCTTCCCACCATCTGCTTCTTCCACAGCTTCACTTACCTACATTTTGTACAGCAGTGATTCTTACGCACATGTTTACCCTCTACCTAGTAAAGCCCTTCTTTATTTTTTCTTCTTTTGTCTTTTTTCCTTTTTCTATTTCTTCTTTTTTCTTTCTTTTTGTCTCAATTTCTTCCTTAATTGAAACAAAATAAAAGGAAGGATATGAGAAAGAAGCAGAAGCACACACATTCAGCTAAAGACACTTTTCAAAAAATTGAGGGTAGTGTTCTGTCTGCACCTTACTTAAATAGTTTCAGTGGTAAAAACTTCAAAATCATGGAGTCTGCTCTAGAATGAAGGGACAAGGAGGTATAAAAATATCAGTATTAACTATCTCTTTTGTGCTATTTATGGACACATAGAAATGTTTTTAAAATAGGGCTTTGCCACAGACCGCAGGATAATTGAAAAGATGAGATCTTGCCACAGTGAACACAAGGCAGTGTATTTTAGGAAAGAAGTCTTTAAAAAAGGGAAAAGTAATAGTATGAAGTTAGATTCCTATCATGTCCTGGTTTTCTCCTGTGATACTCTGAGCATTCTCCACTTTAGGAGTACAGTAAACAGTAAATATATCTATAAATACAAATACATAAATTAAAAATGGAATTACTAGAGCAGTCTGTGATTTGGTTTCAAACAGCAAAATCTTTCAATGTGGCAAGAAAAAGGATGTGTAACCCTTTAAGTACTTGACAATGTAAAATTCCATTATCAAAATGATATGTTGTTTAAAAATTAAACAATCTCTTGCTATTTTTATAGACTACAAGAAAATAAGCCCTTTGTTTAAGTTCAGTTGATACATTACAAAACAAATTAATTTCTTCATTCACACCTAAAAGCCTCTCCTTTTTTTCACTGTTACTACGTGGAACCTGAATCCCCCACCACGTGTATAGCTGGCATAGCCCCTCTGTGACATCTGTCCCAGCAGGGAGCACAAAGGTTCTGGCAAAGTCAAGGAGATATGCTGCCTTTCAGGATGCTCTGCTGGATGGTATGGTCTGCCTGGCACTAGGGCAGCACTCTCTTCAAAATACCCTCCTCACACAGGTATGGAGTGTCTGGGTATACCCATTGTGTAACACCGCACGTAAACCTCCTCTGTATTAAAGGGGATCTTGTACAAAATGCTGGCAATGGGTTTTATGGAAGCTTCAGAGTCAGTGCAGAGTTCTGTAACTCATACCACATCCTTGAAAGTCCCACAAAATGCCTGTCTCTGATTTGAAACCTGGCCACTGTTGCCCTCTCCAGAGAAGATGCACGGCTTCTGGCCTGCTTGAAGTCACTGTAACAGGGGTAACAGGACTGAAAGCAAGTAACCCAGCATGTCAGTGTATTCTCCTTTGCTCAGAAACACCTGGAGCAATAACACCAGCTGGACAAATACAAGAGCTTTACTAAAAGGCCATTGTGGACAGCCAGCCCACACAGAGATAAATACGGATATCAAACCTCTCAGAGGAAAGAATGTCGAGTTAGGAGATGAAAGGAAAGAAAAGTTGGAAAGGAGGCACAACCACTGATACTAGCTGCTGTAAAACTCAAAATCAAAATGAGTTTCATCCTCGTTTAAACTTGATGGAAAGTAAACAACCCAGAATACAATTCTGTGTGGATACCATACTGGGGGACATCAACTGCTATTTTAACCAGTCAGGCAACAAAGGTGAGAACTTCTAAATCTGCTACCATGAAAAAGTTTGATTTCAAAAGCAGAGAAAGTATCTTGCACAAGAGGAGGAAAACAGCTGGGGGGAAATCCAGAAGAACAGTATTTGCTTCATGTAAATAACCTTTGACATCACTAACAAAAATGAAGTGTAGGAAAAACAGTATGGCAAAGCCACAGAACTTGTTTCCGACGTTGATTTTGAATGTTATTTTTGTTTTCTTACCATAGAAAGATTCTTTACCATACTGATACAAACGTGACATAGTGATGGATGGCTACAGAAGCAAGGAGTCAAGTGAAGTATAGTGGTTAGAAAAGGTGACTTGAGCCTCTATTCTCTGAGGTTCTGCTAGTGACTTCTCAGGTGATGCTGGGTTGATAAATTGCTTAGCCTCTCAGTGTTTCATGTTCTTTATGAATGAACTGAAGAGACACTTTATGAAAAGTACAAGAGCTCAGCATTATTATCATTAATTTCCAGCCTTAAGAGCCTTGAAAACCACAGATGCTGGGCAATAAGTTCGAGTATAACTCAGAAGAGCAGAATTTCAATATGCTATGCAAGACACTTAGATATTTGTCAGAAGGGCTTTAATGTTAAGACACTGATAAAGATGCACAGCATACTCCCATGGTATAGCCAAATGCTGCTTTGGTCATTTTCAAAGTCAGGATAAATTACAACATTTTTAAATCAAAACAGTTGCAATGCTGTACTTTACCTTGCTTTCTTAAGCAACATAAGAAGCAGAATAGTACCTTTTCTCCTGAGAATTGTGAAGTTTTAGTCACAGATTAATATTTAAAATTAATAAGTCTCATTTTCACAACTAATTTAAATATTAGATATACTCAAATCCACAGCTAGCAGATGCAGCAGCACAAATGGTAGGTATTTACTTTTTTTCAAGTAAAATCTGCTGGCCATGAAACTAATGTCCCTGTGTTTCCAACTTGAGTATAATACTCAGTTAGAGAATTTAAGGAAAATTTAAGGGCTTTGAATAAGGCTTTGCACTCCTGGAAAATAAATGAATGGGCCCACTCTAAGTACAATCAGACTTGTGCTAGATACAACTGCAGCAGAGCAAAAGGATTGCAGTCAGTGTCACTTAAATCAAAAGTGATTGATTAAAGGCTAAAACAATTGATTAGAAAAACAATGCAGTAGACTTGAAAGGAAAGTAGCCCTTCTACCAGCATAATCTTCAGCCCCTGAATTTCCTCACACATGCAAATTGCTTCCTGATTGTAAATTAAGCTTTTCATCTATAGGGAAAAATGAACATTAGAGCCAGATTTGCTTTGTGTGGTTCTAAGATTTTTTTCACTGAAATATCCCAGAATTTGCTTTTATATGCAACTTAGAATAAAGGAAAAGTGTGGTAGGGGGGAAAAGCTTGAAGGATACAGAAAAAAAAGAAGTCTGCAGAGAGAAAAGTGTTGCTCATGCTCCCAGCGCAGCCATGGAAAAATTTCTCCTTTTCCCTCTTTAAAACTGGATGAAGCCCAAGGACTGACTGAGCTTAAAAGAATGTTCCTATTGAAGTATTTTCATAGTAGATGCCACCAGCTTTATCATCCAAACCACCCCTCAGCCATGGCTAGGACCTCTGAATTCCAGTGACTGAAGCAGTTCACCACATCAGAGGATTAATAACATTAAAAACATCATATTTGCTCCCTGAGATGTAAAGGCATACAATGAGACACCATTTTGCCCATAGGAGGAAAGGAAATACTTACTCAAATCTTCCCTGTTGCCAAGCCCAGATGTTCAGGTTGCCTTCTGACAGGGACTAAATCTGTTCCAGGCAGTAGCATGAGGCACAGGGCATGATGTAGTGCTNGCTCCTCATTAGCCCGACTCTTGGGGACATGGGCATCTACATGGCGGACTTTCACAGTTATCTTCTCTAGCCGAGTGGCAATGTCTTTCCATTCATCAGCAGCCCAGATTGGTTTTCCCCTACGCTGCCTGTTGGCCTTTTTCCACCTTTCCAGCCAACCCACAGGGCACTGGCTACCATCCACGAATCAGTGTAGAGGTAGAGCTTTGGCCACTTCTTTCTTTCAGCAATGTCCAGGGCCAATTGAACAGCTTAAGTAATGTTACCCGTACTAAGCATAAGTATTTATTTTCTGTAAAGAAAAGAATGGATGACATGACTCTTGCTTTGAAAACATCTGACCATATTAACCCAGGAGTTTGGAACTTACATATATACTGATCCAACTTTTCACTGAAAAGTCATTATGACATCACTAGTTAAACATTTGTACTTTTAGTTTAGCATTGTAGATCTCTACGTAGTGTTTAAATAACAATTCTGAGAAAGAAAAATTATTGTAAGTAAAAATAGCGAAAGTGGTACTTTTTCCTCTGTATCCATACTTGAATATTTCTGTCTTTAAACTAACTTCCTTAAAATGCAGATTATGTTTTATAGGTTTTGAAAAATTTCATCTAATAAGTAGTGTCTAATGTTTATTCTGCACTTCATCAGTCGAATTGTCTTCCGACATAAATGCTGAACAGATCCAAAAAACCACTAGACAAATCACTTCTTACTTCTTTTGGGTTTTAGTATAGGCTTAGGGTTACGTTCATTATTCCATTATACACAATATATTTATATTCTGCTTTATATTTTTTTTACTGTTTACTCTTCCACTTTCTAGAATTTATAACTGTGTTTATTTACAAAACCATTTTTTAAAAAGTAATATGATTTTTTTTTTAATCCTATTTTCTAATGCTTCAGAAGAGTATGAAAGAAATGAGAAGACGTCTGTGGCACCAGCTCTGTCTCAAAATACACAAAGCAATCTGGAAAACTCCAGTGTACATCAAATGCATTTCATACAATTAAACATTTGAGTTTTCCCAAAAGGAAGGGAAATGGTCAGCTTACAACTTGGTTCTTACTCTTATATTTTCTTTCTGAAACCAAATGAGATGCTGGGTGGCAGAGGTCTTTCTTGAAGGATAGGGTTTTGCCATAGATGTATTTATAAAAGTATCCATTCATAAGGAAGCCTTCCTACAAAGGTTTCCTGTACACATACCCAAACACTGATGATGCTGAATGCTTCACAGGACTTAGTTTCATTATGTTGGCTCAGACAGCTAGGAAAGAGCAGAATCAGCCCTGAACCTCTTTCTGACATCACTCTTTGAACAATACAGGAGTAATGGAGAAAATATGAACTCAGAAAAAAGTAAGAAGAGGACCTTTGCATTTTTGACCAGTGACATTAATTATTTTCCTTGAAATATTGAGACTGCTGGTGATGAAGAAAGTGTAAAGGAAGGCCATGAAGCAGAGCTGTGGACAGAGGCAAAGGAAATAAGAGATTTTTCATTTCCAGGCCTTCCTAGCATTAGGAAGTATCATATAACAAATTATCATAACAGTATCATAACAAATTTCAGGCAGAAAGTTCATTTTGGTGTGGGTAAAATACTTTTTTTCTTTAAAAGAACAAATAAGAGCAGCAGTGGGTATTGAGATAAAGCAGAGAAAAAGAGCTTGCCTTGCCTTGCCTTGCCCTTGCCCTTGCCCTTGCCTGGCCTTGCCTGGCCTTGCCTTGCCTTGCCTTGCCTGGCCAGCATTATCCCTACTACTATCCCTACTTGGGCTACTGCACAAGATACACAGTAGCGGAGACAGACTTCAAACACCCTTGGAATCCTGTTTGAACCCTCTAGCCCCATCTTCCTTTAAATCCATCAGTAAACAGAGAAGTACACAAAACATTCTGAGATTCCTAGCATTAAGAAACCCAAAACCTGCCAGAAGTTGGACTTGATGATTGTTGTGATTCCAATTCAGGGTATCCTGTGATTCTTTAAAATGGACTTGCAGCTGAGATAGCAAACTGAGTGAGGAAAGAACAGATAGCCCCAGGACTCTGAACATTTATTCATTGATCACTCAGGCACAATCTGTGAACAGGGGCAGTGAAAGGAAGTAAAAAAACAGAACCAAGTTATTTGTGGTTTTCCCTGCTGGCAGCTATTCTGAGAGGTTTACAGTGGACAGCTAGAAATTGTAGCACATTGTAGACTACAGAAAAACCAGGAGATCCCACAGGACATGGCAGATTTCATGTGGGGCCACACCTCATGGTCTTCCTCTGTTCCCCTCAAATCTGTCTGCCACATGGGTAACACAGAGCACTTTCAGTCTTTTAATTCTCAGGTTAGACCTGTTCTACTTCAACATCATTGTCCTAAGACAAAGGACATACAGCAAGATAAACCTAAAGGAAACAATTTTTTTTACTAACACAAAGGATTTGGCATTTTAAATATGAATAAAATTTATTCTCACTTTATTCTCAGATCTGAAATAGTCTACCAATGAATATTTATTGTGCTATCATTTTGCTGTATGACAACACACCTCTTTTGACAACTGCTGCATATTGCTTTGAGACAAGAAGTTCTGCTTGAAGGCATTTCAAGGCTTTGTCTAAAAAGAATTAAAAGGCAGTTCTGCTACTAAAATTCTGCAAGAATTAAGAGTCAAAAATTCATTTCAGTATACAAATAAATGATTCCAAGAAAGAGGAGAGATCAGAATTACCATGTTTTTTATCTACTCCCTTACATTTGCACAGCGGCCTACAGGGACCCACTTTGCAAGACGCAACTTACTTTCTCTCCATCTTGTCTCATTCTCTTCTGATGTGAATTTTTTCTCTGCCTGGGGAGTGTTCAGCACTCTGCAAAAGGCTCTGTAACATCTGCTGTGGTTCTTTATAATTACATTTCCTTGTGCTGATATTTTAGGTCTAATTCTTTATGTTTGGACTGAAAGTTGGAGGTCAGTTCTTGCCATTTTTAATTATTTCATTTCATGAAAAATAAAGGAAGACATGTCCCTCTGATTTTATCATTATTGACAAATCTTTCCTCAGCCCTTTCTTTGTTCTTAATATTTTGCACATTCTTAAATGAGCCTGAATCATTTGTGCTGGCAGACTTGCACAAACACACACACATACCCCCACACAGACACTTCACAGATAATATCTCTCTTTTTGAATCTTAGCTTCAAACATTTTAAGCTACACTTCACAGACTTTGCTTTTAATGTTTAATTTGCCTGGAAATCATTAATGTACTAAATAAAGAATTTTTACTGGTTTACTGTTTTAGGTTTCCACTGTAAAAGAGTCTAGATGAAAGTGTGGGGTGATAAAGCACACAGAAGAAGGTCTCTGTTTTGTTTTAAATTACCATTGCACATGTCTGTCATGCTCCATCAAGTATGTTTTTTATATTATATTTTATATTCATTATGAAATATCCCCAAAAAAAGTACACATTTAGAACTATTTAGCCATGATTATACAATACATCTTAATTCACTGGAAAGTGCTCAGCTGGGAAATATTCTTACATAATGTATGTGAGACTCTTTGAACAGCACGGACCATGATTGAACAGTAGTGGTAATTCTGCTTGGAGACGAGGTGAGATGATCCAGCCATGCTGGAATTGCCAAAATCACGTTTGTACCATCAAGCACCTGCCTGGGAGCTGCTGTGGGTGGTATGTCCGCAGATGGTTTACAGGGACTGAAGACAATATGGGAAGAATAGCTGGAGATGGAAAAGGGATGAAGGATTTGGGAATGCCGCAACACAGATGAGCACCAACACAAACCGAGAGATATTGAAATGGGCGTATGAAGGCAAGGCAGGATGCTACACACAAGCACTTGAACATATAGTCAAAGAGAAATGACAGTTTGTGTATACACATCTTTGATGTGATCAGATAATAATTAGGACAAGTTTCAGCTCAGAATTCAACCCCTTGATACTATTTATATTTAGTACAAGTATTCATGGTCCATAGTTACTTATTTCATGTACATTTCTGTTCTCAAACACTATTAGTGTTTGTGTACTAGTGTACTAGTGCCGATACAACTGAAATGCCAGAACTCAAGCAACAGATTCCTGCTATAAAATAGCAGGCCATTTTCAGGTGTTTTGATGAGTTTAGGAAGCCTATATAGGAATAGCTGCACAAACTATTCAGCTGGCACTGCAGAAGAGCTCCTTAATGCTCAGGTGTGCCCAGCCCTCAAAGGTTACCATCACCAAGGCATTTAACCATCCCCCAAAGAAGAAGCAGGGGCTGCAGACAGACGTGATTTGATGAGTGAACAACTGGTTTGACAGGGCTAATCACTGAATGAGCAGCACAAGCACTGTGTAAACACGCTGGGATTTACGCACCACCAGGTAAGAGCTGCAGTGTGCAAACTGTAACATTCATAAAGGATGGAAAGAAAAAGGATATGGCAAAGGACATTGTTGGGCAGATTAAATTAAATTATCCAGAGGCAAATTATAAAGTGGACTGACTATGATGCCTATAATTGCTACCTGACATCCCTGAAGTGTACATTCACAGTCAACAGTACATTTGCTGTTTAGGTTGTTGAAATTTGAGGGAGAAGAAATGTCCATGTTGCCCAAAAGCTCACCTTAATGAACTCAATGTAACCATCCAGACCTTGAGGGAAATTGCTGACTATTCTCCCAGTGTTACTGATGACATGATTAGTGATCCAAGGGCAAGCATCACAGTGCATGGATTTCATGGAGATAGCAGAGCATATGTAAGGGCAAGAGAAGAAAGGCATTAGTCTATATGGTACACATAGGACCATTAATTTTCAGTGATCTTTCAAAAAACCCCAGTTGTTTTGACAGTAATTATGTCAGAGTTTTTATCCCCTTTTCTGTGGAAGCAGGCATTTGAAAAATTTATTGCAGCCTGACTGGTTTCTCTTGGATTAGTTAAACACTTTATTGCACACTTGACTTTCCACAGTCAGCTTGCCAGGTGATACTATTTTTTTTTTAAAAATCCTTTACAAATAATCAAGGTTAAAATATTTTTTATTTCAAAAATTGTGAAGAGAAAATAGAAACAGTGTTGAATCTTCTACGAATTTTATGCAAATGAGAAATTAATTTAATCACTGAGGAATTACAAAGGAACCCAGTCAAGGCGAAGAGGAAATACAAAACTCAGTTTAACAGCTCATGTCTGACTGGTGTGTTGTTAATCCTATACAGCAACCATAGGCTTTCTAATAAATGTGACTTTCTTTGGAATTTTAAATGCAGTTTAAATATCTTTTTTAAGAATGTTTTTCTTTGGAAAGTGTTATCATTTAGGAATGGTACTCCTCAGTTTAGTTCTCCCACTGAGATTTTCCAAACCACGCTACTACTCTCTCCCTCCCCCTTCCCCCTTTCCAATTCCCACCCTAACACAGGTGGCCAGAGAGGAGAATTGGAGGCACAAAAGGTGAAGATCATGAATTCAGATAAGAACAACAATTTACTGGAAGCAGCAATGAGATAAGAAAATGAATAGTGACAGCAATAATATTAATAACAAATGTATACAAAAAGAGAGAATTACTCACATACAAAAATGCTCACCACAGATTCTAGGACAACGAACAGGAAATGGAACCAGGACACGTCTGAAAGACAGATGTTTTTCAATTTCCTTAGTGTGAGGCAGGGAGAAGAGCTATAGACTTTATTAAACTGAACTTACTGTCACCTTTTCCATTGCCTGAGGAGCACCAGAGAGTTCATGAAGAAGAACATGGAAGGCATGAAGAATTATAGGTAGACTTAAATAAAAATGGGAAATATATTGGGAACATGACTAGACCTTTGCAGAATCCATTCAATACCTATGCAAAAAAAAAGAGAAATGAAGCATTGGAGAGGACTGTTTTCCTGGTATTGTCTATTTTCTATCCATTCTGTAATTTGGAAGGCAACCTGAACAAGAAGTAAATAAAAACTTCATAAGGACTTAAAAAAATTTACCTTACAATGTGGTCGATGTTAACCTTGTATCTTATATCACACAATCTTATATCTTGTATCACACAATCTTGTATAAAAGATTGCTCTCTGAAAATACAATTTGCTCAATAAAAAATACAAAATACAGGTAAGCATTGAGTATTCTCATTGCTAAATATTGCTCACATAAAGCTTAGACATGTCTTATGTAAAATCCACATGAAAAACAGAGCTGCAAAAAGCTCCCTTGTCTTCAAAATTGAATTTACAGTCATCTTTAAAGGTACCAAGGCTTAACAACCATATGTGTTGTTTTGCACCTTCTACTGCATTTTATCTTTGCGCCTTTTATGCGCTATTTTATGCCCAGAGTGAATAGCCTCACTTACTTTAGTACTGGTTTCCAAAAATGTGGCTGGCTCTCACCAGTGACCCAGTTTGGGCCTTCTCTTTCCCCAGCCAAGCACTTTCAAAGCTTGCTAAGCAGCAGCTCTCAAGTGCTGCTGCCATGGCAGTCGCCCAGACCTGAGGGACGTGTCTGTTCATCGCTCACTTACATGGGGTGCTGGCTGGCTTCTGCACAGAGACAGGGGTAATTCCTCAAATCATGGCACCTGGCCACACTAGACCCCTGTTTTAATCTTCAGACTGACTGAGGTTACTAATATGATCTAGAGACACTATAAATAGCTTAAGTAAGAGCCACATGGTGTACTGCTATTAAACTTTTGAAGACAGAACTGACCTTTTACTCCCACAGCATTTAACTCTTAATTAGCTTTGTGCCTATTTTTAAAACTTATCTTTACTCTCCTGAAGGTATCTGGCAAAGGTTTTGAGACTTCAAACTATTTTTTGAAGGACATATAATCATTGCAAAGAGATCATGCTTTGTAGTGACACCACTTCTATTTAATGCACCAGAAGTGTAAAATGAAGCTCATGTTTTATTTTTGTACTTGACCATTTGACGTGAGGTCTAATGATGTAGAAAACAACTAATTAAATGCTTTATGATTGCTAAACTATAAAGGAAACCATAAAAAATATACAGAACATTAAGTATTAATTCTTTTGGTGTTATCTACAAAGGATCTGCTTAAAGATCCTAAATTCTTTTGACTGCTACCCACTGCTGCATCCTTTCCTTTCAAACTTCACCCCATGTTGATCATTGCCTGTTGTTCTCAGCTGCTGTACTCTGTTGTGTGATTTGTCACCAGCTCCTCGTCTTTTTCCTATGGTTGTGAGAATTGTAGCTTCTTTCTGGCAGTCATCCTTGACAAAACTGCCAGGCTTACTTCTTAGAGGGAGCAGAAAGTGAGCCGACTGAGCAAGGACCAGATCCTCCTGAGCTGCACAAAGATTTGTAGTTTGAGGAAGTTGTTAATGAAAAACAAGGCAATCAAAAATAATTCAGAATTTTCAGTAACTCAGCTAATTTTAATTAAAATTATTTTTTCCTTCATTTTGAGATTCAGTAAAAGACTGTGCAGTATTGAAAAATTAAAAGGTTTATTTCTCTTGCTCTTCCAGTAAAATATGGATTTTTTTTTTTCTTATGAGCACATCAGAACAAGAGAGAAACTAATTGAAGATTCGGGAGCATAAACTGAAACTATTGCAGAGCACTATGGCGAAACTACAGTTCCTGCACTTCTGTGCCCACATATGGGCATTAAACATACTTCAGATAAGAAAAAATTAACTTATTAGATATTCATTAAGGTCATCTTCTTAGACAATCTGTGACATGAACTAATACTCCTAGAGCCAAACTCAAATTGCTTCCAGCACAGAAGAAGCCTCCACCCCTCTTGGGTGAGCACAAATTAGGACAATGTTTCTGCCTCAAAGAGTTGGCAACATGAAGACTGATCCTCTTTTTGGAGCTGTGGATATTATGTCTGAGCTCCTGCCAAGCTTCTGTACAGCTCCTACAGAAAGATCCTTTCTTACATAAAGTACAGCTAAAGTTAACATTGGAATTTGATGCACACACTGTCCAATTCATTGCAATGTCAGGCAAGAATCAGACTAATCAGAAGTTGAGAAACGAGGTTAAGTCACAGAGAATCTAAGAGATAAAAGAGAAAGATAGTAACAAGCACTCCTCTTCGAAATAATTCAATTTATTTTCTTATTATATAATTTTCTTTGAGGTTTGCTGCCGTAGTTATATATTCAGGATAAGCAGGCTTTTAGAGATAGGAAAAGAGTTCATTCTGAAATAAACTTTTCTTAGAGCACTACATTGTACTGTTATCCTGGTTTTCAGAGCTTTGTGCGCAACAGGGTTTCCAAAGAGTGTTTCAAATAACTTTATATTCATGAATAATATACAGATAAATAAATAATAGGTGTTTTATGGCTAGGCTTAAGCTGCCAAATATCCCAATGTGTATCGCCTGTCCCTCAGCTCCATCTGCTAACCTGCATCTGCTCATACAGCAGAGTTTTAGAACACTACAAATCCAAATTTTAGCCTCCCAACAGAGAATTAAAAACACTGCGCCCTTCTAATGCTGCCTGCCATTTTATGTTTATTCAAGGTATTTTCAAACAATATGCTCTATATGATCAGCCTCATGTATTTTCTCAAAGACAGCATAAAACAGGCATGGAAGAAGCATAAATGCTCTGTGTATCCTCTGGCTAATCTGACTAAAATATAAATACACAACACGCATGATCTATATGAAATTGGTGATGCTTGGTGATAGTTTTTTTCCACAAACATGGTTCTTAGTATCAGGGAAACCATTTAGTCTTCAACCACTTTTACATCCAAGTTGTGATCTCCAAAATCTGTCCATTCATAGCAATCTGTAGCCAATTCTCTACTCCCACTTTCATCAGTTCATCTTCCCTTAATGTTGAAGAAAACTGAAGCTAGAAACAATGTGGCACTTTTTTCTGTAGCTTACAGGTGGAAGAAGGGCCCTGGCATGGACTCTCTGAGGCTACTCCTTAAAATGCAAGCATACAGGTTACAGTAATCACCTTTTCCTTAGAACTGAGCTTCCAAGGTCCTTTTAATTCATCAGAGGCCACTGAAAGAGACAATTCTTCTCAAATTTAAAGTCTAAATCATCTATTTTTGTCCATAGACAATCTATGTTCTCATATCTTAAACTCCGAAACTAAGAGTAGACCATGCTTTGCTGAAGGTTGTATTTCAGCTTTATGTTTTAATATCAAACCATTTCCTATATGCTGTCATCAGTAACACAACAGCTGACTCTAAATCCCACTATTTTCTGGTTTACCCATTCCCTGGCTGGTGCTCTGTAAGGCTTTTCCCATGGTGAGCTCTTCATATCTTCCAAGCACAGATCCATCCCTCATCTTAAATCAGTCCCTCTGATCTGAGAACTGAGTCACAGGATAACCTTTTAAGACTACTCAGTTAGTTCACAATGAAAAGCTCAATTGTTTTTATAATGCTTTAACACAAAATAAGCCTTTGAAGAAATGGCTCTGTATTTAGCCACATTTCGGTATGATGGCATCATGCTCTTGGTTGCTCAGAGCAGGCTGCAACATATTACGAGAAATCACATTCTTACACAATAAATTTCATCAGCAAAAATTATTTATCATTTTTTTTTGTCAGGCCTTTTGTTATGACAGTCCACTACATTTTTCTTTCTCCTACACATTATTTTTTCCCTTAATTTTTTTTTGGTTTTCCCATTCTTTTTATA
>VYXD01004389.1:21862-65793 GCA_013397195.1 Hylia prasina
AAAAAAAAAATCTGGATTAGTCTAAATTGGAGTTTATTTATTTTTAGTGTTGATTTTTACAGTTTCTGTTTTCCAAGGAAAATATTTCTTTTCAACCCCATAAAACCTGCTGATACAGCCAGCACTTGTGGGAGGCCTCATCTTGGTCAAGTATGTTTTGTGTAGCTGACATTCATACAGCAGTAAATCTCACCAGGACTTTAGGAGGGAGATCTTTACATAATCTACAGCCTGTGAGCTTTCTGTATTTAGGCTATTAAAAGAAAGGCAAAACCACAGGCTCAGCCTCCAGAAAGGAATTGGGAATGTTTTTGCTCAAACTGTCTAGCACGCCAGTCCAGCAAAACAGGAGTTTTGTGAATCACAGTGATGCGAGCTGTAACCGAACAAGTAATCTGAAAGCCATCGTTACTAATAACAAAGAGCAAATACTATCAAATGAAGTTTTCCATAGCAACTAGCCTAGTCACAAAATACCCACAGTATTTCAAGTTAAAATACAACTGAGCAAGAGAATACACTTTTACATTGTAGTCTACAAAGTCACAAATAGATGTAGAAATGCACACAGAAGACACAGGGTTCTGATCAGTTCATTACAAACACCAAACCACTTCTGTAAAGTCAAAAACCTCCTTTCTTCTAAAGCTGGAGTATCTTTCCTCCAAATATACTTCCTGACAGAACCAAGGGGAAGAAGGCAAAAGCAAGTGAGCACACATCAGTAAATCAAAATTTACAGAAATTCTTAATATTGCTGTTCTAAGGCAAGGTCAACCAAAAAACTGCTGCCCCAAGCACCCTAAGCTAAAACTCAGCAGTATTAACTCCCAGTGTCATGTAATTACTGCTTATTGCTCTGGTCTTATGTGAAAAATCTCATGGTCTGCCAAAACGTTTGGGGGTATACTTTCTACTATTGTTCATAACCTTACAGGTTTGTTTTAATTTGAAAGCTTCACTGTGGACCTTCTTTAGCCTCTTTTACTACAGACTTGCTTGTAGCTGACCTGTGCATTTGAGAGAACTGATGAAATCAGACTTTCAGCTGAATATAAGGACTACCAGTGTCCAGCTTTCCCACTTCTTTTCCTCAAGTTTGTCTTTCATACTTCTAAAGTTTACTCTTTTTTATTTGATTTTCTGTGCTTGCACCCACTATTTGGGTTGTGGATAATCTTTCTTCTCAAACATTTTTGGCGTTTCCTGCTAGATCTACATAAAGAATCATCATTTAATTTTTAAGACAGTGGTCCAAGATAAACCACAACTCATCAACTTCTCAACTTACCATTCTGATTTGCCTAAAAGGTGCTTACTGCTTTATGTTCTGCATTTAATATTCCTTCTGTTATGACAAATCTATGCTGTATTGTGTTCTGGAATTAGCTGTCAGTGCAACAGGATTGTAATTGTGTCTAACCCCACAGTCAAGGCAAATTACAAAGCAATTTCAAGTTTGCACCCTAAGCCTCAACCTGTCATCACTGCTGTTCTTGTCATTGTTTTCCTTTTCCCTTCATTGGTAAGCCTGTTGGTATTGCAATTTGAGATTTGTATGGCTCTCTAAGGCCCTCCATCCCTACCCCTACCCTCAAGAACTCTAAATGCACAAACAAATGTGGCAACAAAACTAGAGCCATCATCAAACCCTAAAATTAAAAAGCTAAGACGCCTAATCCTAACTCTATCTTTGAGTTTTTCTGGGCTCTGTGCTAAGCCCTCACATTTGTTTCTGTTCCCTGGTCTATAAAGGTCTAAAACATGGCTCAAAGTCCTCTTAGAGTTGAGTTAATTAACATTTTTAAAGTTTATTTCTCCTTTTGTTCTTTTTCACAAACTGTATGCAACCAAATCTATTCATTATTCAGAATGATTCACAATTTCCTTCAGTGACTAATTCTTAACCAACCCATAAATCTCAAAGAGTGGAAGAATAGTACTAGAATCAAATATGCTGTCTGAAACCCTTTCCAGGTTGGTTAGCTCTGTAAGACAAAGAATAACAAAAGACAAAAGAATCTCAAATTTTATAGAATTTTTTGGTGGAGAGCAAGATCAGAATGCTGAGGTTTTGTGGCATGACTAAGTAATTAGTAATTAGTAATTACAATTCACTGCAGATGTGGTCCTCCTTTACCAGATAGCCTCTACCCTAAAGCAAGGTATAAGATTTTTTTTTTGGTGAAATTTCCATCTGAAAATTATAAACCCTTGGTACTTAATCTTGAAATGCAATAACTGAAATGAAATAACTGAAAGTAAAAACTACACAGATTCCAACCAGTATTTTTAAGAAGAACACAGTCTCAGGAACAAACCAACAGATTTATTCAGCATAGCATTTTTCCCCTAGCTATCAATGAACTAACAAAGTCCAGGTGCTGCAGTCCTGCCTTGCTCTAGACCAAGCAGACACCATTCCACCAGCCATTAGCAACCCAGCAGGTCTCTGACAGTATGCTGCTTTCTAAGATGATGCTAAGATGGAATCTCTACAAGTCTCATGGGGGACAAAGTCAGAATTCACAATGACCTTGGTAGATTGAAAAAATGGTCTTAAAAACAAAAATAAAAAGAGGATGAAATTCAGTTAGTTTATTGTAGTGCTCTGTATTTTGGGGGAATAACAATTTTCACAAACAGAAAAAAAAAGATGGCAAAGGGCTGATAAGGTAATAGGTTTTCAAGACAGGTCACAGGAACTACAATAGCCTATGAACTGAAGGTAAATGAGCAGTGAGATACTATCAGAAAATACGTTTTTATAAAAAGTCAAATATTAGACAAACACTTAAATAGCAAAAACATTATCAGACACCATATTTTTTTCATTATACTCAGAACTACTAAAATTAGAATTAAAGACTAATGCCCAGTTTTATACACTGCACTTCAAAAAAATCACGTGTATCAAACTGGACACAATCCAGAGTAGAGAAAAAGGAATGATGAGGCATCTGCAAAACACAAGCAATTAAGACTGAAATAATTTGGTTTGTTTAGTCTAAAGTTGAAAAGATTATATGAGCCAGGGGTGCAGAGGGGTGGAAATGAACAAGGCTTGAGAGAAAATGATGACAGTCTTTAAGTATTTAAGAGGCTTCTTCAAATGGGAAGGAAAAAAATCATATACACTCTTGTCTTCGGTGGCAGCAACAGAAAAAAAAAATAGGTTGTAGTGTAATAAGAGAAACTGAACTTAAGCTTCATGAAAAAAGTTTAAGGTAGGAAAGTACTATGATAGATATCAAAAGGAGAGGATTTCTAACTTAAAAACTAAAGCTTTTAAAAGAACAAATTAAACAAATACCTGTCTAGAGCAAATTAACTTTTCTAGTCCTTCACAGCCTTCTTTTCTGTCACCATGATCATCGGTGCTACAAAGATAATCTCTTGTGGCCTCACAAACTGACTTCACTACAGTTCTGTGCCTGTATTTGATGTCATTCATTTGCAAGTATTTAGCTACTTATTAAGCCCTTAGGTCAATTACATTAAAATTTTCATTAAAAGTCTAATAAAAGAAATGCAGTATGTATTTCTGAAGAAAACAGGAGCATCTGCTAATTAAGCTAATTTTTAAGACATCTACTTCTATACCCTTTGCCCATACAGTTATCACAAATTGCATGCTATGTTAGCAGTCTGTAATGAGATTTGTATGTAATAAGTTACATTTCTCAGGGTCATTTGACATATGAACATATAAAACATAGCCTCTTAGTTTGACATACAAGCCCCCTAAAATGTTCATGCCTCAGTAAATCTTTCATCATAAATTAATTCCCAACCCACTCCCCTCCCTCCAGAAAAAAAAAACCTTTGTATGGAAAAATACACCTTTCTGACGTATTTAATGCATAACTCTTTCCTGAGACAGATTATTATTTACTCCTGTATCAAGGAAATTTGCAGCAGTATTCTTCATATCCAGTGTCATGTCATGACAAAGTTCAAGGAATAGAGAAGACATTACTGACTTGCAAAATTGTCATTTCAGCCACCAAACACAAATCTTTTATCTGTTCCTTAGCAGGGATATGCTGGATGGAAAATAATGAAAAAAAATCTCAAGCATCCAATAAATCTTTTATAGCATGTCAATTAAGTCACCTTGGCAAGAACTGAGATCAGAGTTCTATTCTGACAACAATTAACTTATCTTGATCAATATCCTTCACAGCACTGCTTTTCTTCTTGTATTTCATTAATGCAGATTACACAAATCCATTGGAATACTTTTTCTACAGGTATGTAAAGTGACAATTCAGTTTAGTTTTGACTTCAGCCAGACACTGAGGTAAGGCCATTGAATAATTAATTTTTCAGTTATATAGAGATCCCTGTGAAGATACATAGGTAATGATCTCCAGTGGATACCAAAAATTAATAGCACTGACTATTCTTTAAATTTAAAACAACAGGAAAATGTCAACACACCTAATCTGCATGACAAGCAGAAATAAAGAATCATTGATTACTGTTCACAAGAACCTACAGAGCTTCTGGATTAAATATTGATAATTCTTTCTACAGGCAAACACAGTCATAACTATTTTTCAGAAGATGGTACTGGATCAATACTTACTGTGCAGATATTTGTTATGCTAATCTGTTTATCATCATATTCATTGAGGCATAGATATTTATCAGCCATAAATGAACACAGTACTTGGTAATATCCAGTATACATGATACTTGCTCTATTTATAACTTGGTTCTTTTGTAAAGTTACTTTAAAAAAAAAAAAAAGAAAAGAGGAAAAAAGAAAAATACAAGAACCTAGTTGACAGCAGCTTTTGGCTGTGATTCAGCCCCTGTTAGGGAGGAATAACACAAGTAGACATTGGAAAAGACAGAACAGCTGCTTGTGGGTCTGACAGACTGAATAAACCTCCCACTGAAACTGGGAGCTTGCACAAACTTATAAAAGAGAAGGAATACCCCATTAAAGCTCAAACTCTTGTGCCACTAGTAATCACATGTAATTGTATCAACAAAACATAGCCTGTGACACAGATCAACACACAGTTTTGATGCTCTCACTTTTGTTCGTATGCTCATCTTAATTCTGAAGTGGTTCACCACTTATTCTGTGGTTTCTATGGCTAAGAAACTGAACAGGTTTAGAGTACCCACTGCATAACTTCCCTTTGGAGCCTCCCACTTCAATCTGGTCTGCTGGCTTCAGGTCATACAGAGGCATGTTTGCTATTCTTTGAATAATGATTTTGACCATCACAAGTAGAGTCAATAGAAATTAGATCATCATCTTTCACAGCTGCCATCTTAGAGCAAATACTGCTTTTCAGTCATCCCTAGGCTCTCTTATCCTCAAGCAGCCAAATAAGGTCAGAACTGATAAAATAAGAGTAGCTGGCTTCCTGTTACATCCACTAACTTATGAAGACTATACAAACCCAAAGGTTTGAGAAAGAAATAATTGGGGATTTTTTTCTGGAGGAAGAAAATTATGCTTTAAAAAATTACAGAAATATATTCTTATATTAAAAAAAATACATATTTTTGCAAAGTTATTTCTTTTCAGTGCTTACTTCAGTAATTTTTTACATTGAGACTGAGGAAGAAATTACATATAGAACCTTGGAGTTGGATCAATGAGACTGAAAAATTCCTGCCAGGCTGGAGGAAGTAAGGGTTCCATTTCAAGTTCTATCTCATTCAATTCACAGCACATTTTTCATTCTAAGTGGTTTAAAAGCAAACAAACTATAGGTGTTTTGCGATGAATTCCTAATACATTATTTTTCTAATTCCTTCATTGCACTTTTTTTCCCCTAGTTCTGTGGCTAAGTTAGAGCTTCTGTGAATACATATTAGTCATGACTGGAGCTACCCCCACTCACCCTAGGTAGTTTCAATTCCATACACCAAAGTGCTACTCATTAAAAGGTCAGAAGGTTTGCATTTGGATAATCTTAGAGGTATAGGTATTAGATCCTAAAGACTTGATTTCTTCTCTGTTCTCACAATGTGTTTTTATAATACTGTAGGTATTCTGAACATTTAAAAGTTACATGTGTTCTGTTGTATCTTCAAGACATAGAAAAGGCAGCATTTTCTGCCTGTGTAACAGCCCTAATAGTGACTTTTACTGCAAATAATAGGATTCTTATTCTATTTGTTTCCATTAGCATTGCTTCTAATTATTATTTGTTATTGTTTCTAACAGTACTATTATTTGACTGCAGTTGCCAGATAGATCATCCAAAAAGTGCTTGTGAAGGAAGGCAAAGGCAAAGAGGAAACAGAATTTCACTCTGGACCATACAGAATTTGGAGTCCCCTTGGAAAAGGCTTTTGATTTAGTATTTGTGCAACAGAATCTCCTCACAGCATACCTCTGCAAGACATTCAGCCTGAGTCTTCATAAAGCACGTTCCTCTTATGTGCAGCATGGAAGAGGAAAAGAGGTTTCCTCGCTAGTCTAAACAGTGGAGGAAATGTCCACAGCTCCATGAGGAAAAAACAACCAAGTGACCTTTTCTGCTTGAAAGTTTGCTGGCATGCTGAGTACCTACAACTCTGAAAACACAGCCAGAATGTCTGTGAATAAACTAAAAGCAGAAAAGGAAGGAAGAGTCAGCTGGAGACACTGAGAACCTTCTGCTGGGTGATAGAGACATCCACAATCTGACATATTCCAGCCTTCAGCAGCTGAAGACTGCACGCAGGCCAGCATGGAGAAATGTTACATGTTGAAGAGCTCTTCAGATTTCATCTCAACCCTGCTGAGCAACTGAGATGTGTAATGAGGGCTGAAGGGATACACTTGGTCTAAAGGAGAACAGCACATTTGTGAATGGAGGGATTTAAGCCAGGAGTCCCATATCCATGGGTTATTTCCATTATCTCTGTAAGCTGTTGCTTATCAGTATTTTCATTGAGCTTACTCCACCTTAGAAACAAACACCAAAATGTACTTGGAAAAAGTAAACACATGCTGATATTTTTGAATTTAAACCGTAAGCCAAGAACTAAATATTAATATCAATAAGTGGCTTTCTTTGTGTCATTAAGTTGTCCATTTAGAATACTTTGTGAACAATTCAATGACCCTAGTATTAAAACGTTCTAATAGATCATGCTTCAGTTGTAGCTTTTTTCAGCTACTCATCACAGAGGTACCTAACAGCATATTTCTTTGGACCATTTAATTTAACAACTTAGCTGTCCTCAGCTCACTTTTAAATTGCTCATGGAGCTCTTTCTGTGTTTCTATCTTTGGCCTGAAAATCTGAATTTTCTGTTCTAATTGCAGGAAATTTAATATTTCTCTTGCAAGCATTAGTATTTCTGCATTATAACTAGCAAAAAGCACATAGGACTTAAGACCAGAGCAGAAGATATTTGAAAAGTCTCAAGAATCTGCAATGTTGTGTTTTCATTAGCCTCTCTAAACCATCTGAGCCAACAGCAAGATATTTTAATGAATATTAAAAGAGGAATCAGGTCTCAGATGTACTACCAGATTTTATCTTGTCTAGTATTCAGACCTAGGTTTAAAGCCTAATCAACATCATTTGTGTTTGGCTTCAGCAGAATCAAAACTTTACAATAGTACTTTGAAGTTTTGCAGTTAAACTTGTGGTTTAGCACTGTGAAAATCTGAGCTCTGTTCCGCCCAGCTCAGCTCAATTCCTGTCTGAGCTCCAGCAAGCCCTTGAGCTGCCCTCCACCTTGGCACACTGCCTGGTTTCAGACAGAGTCTGCCTTGTTTGTTCAGTACAAATTCCTGAAACCCAAGATTCCCACTGTGTATTTTCTGTCACAAGGGGACCCTGATGTTGGTTGAAGCCTCATAAATCTAAAATATGCACATACTCCTGAGCAGTGAAACCTTACAGACATGCTGTCCTTGTAAGGTATTAGCTTAGAGTCATAACTGGAAAAAGACATTTCTCTGAGTTTAGGTAGAAGTAGAAATAGAGTGTACAAGTGTCTATGCAACCAGAGATCTGAATCCTTCAATTCAACTAAAATTAGGAAGGAGACTTACCTCTCAAGCTCCCAGTTTGGAATATTTCTATTTTAAAATGCAATCTTTCAGTGCTTAAAATATTAATTCAAGAAGATAATACAGCTAAATTCTTCTTGTTGGAATTTATTAAAATTGTAAAGTAAGAGGAGGAAGTTGATAGTAAAAGTAATTCCTTGGAGCTAGCATTGAAAGTCAGACTTTGTCTCTCCACTAAGTAGGTCAGTAAAAACTTTCTGATACATTTAAAGAAAAATATACTGTCTGAAAGTTGAAAGCAAAGGGGAAAATAATCACAATACAGCAGGAAGTAGATCCTCAACTTTTGCAGATCATCTGTAAACTTCTTCAATATTGCTATCGCCACTAGAAAACTGGATGAAATATCTAAGTAAGGTTAATCAACTCAGCCAAAGTTGAGAAGATGCAGAAATAGACTTTATGGCATCTGACTGTCATTTCATCTATACATTTGATGTTACATCATCTTAGTTGAAAAATCACCAGAGATCACTGACATAGACAGAAAACATCAAAATTCTTGAAGAGCATTTCAAAGCAGCCTTCATACTGCTCTTAGGCGTCTTGAGAATGCCATGGCAAGAACCTTAAGTGCTATAATTTGGTGCCAAGAAGTAAGACTTGTGAAAATAATGACAAAAATTTAGATGATTACTGTTCAGGTTAGCTGAAAAAATTAGCTGAAGTACATGATATTTAGGCCAGTTCTACTCCCAGGGCTGTTAACTCTTTAAGCTTTCCTTGACAGCTAGCCTTCAGAAGCACAGGGCTCAGTTTCCACAGCAAATTAATGTCTCTGTAATGAATTTGTGGGAATGTTACTGGAGTATCTCAAACAATCAGCTGAGAAAAGTACCTCAGAGGTAAAAGAATATCTCTAGTTTCCAACACTACAGTGGCACGCAATGCTGAAGGAGTCATTTCTAGGAAATCAAACCCAGAATGTCTAGCACCATAAATAGCAACTCAACAGAAGCTCACACAGCATCAAACACCTTTCACTGGTGGCTTCAATCCTGACCAAAACCTTTGGAAAGTACGAGGCCATAAGTGAAATGGGGTATATTCCTCAATGAGGCAATATGGATTAACCTGTAGGAAACTCCGTGAAAAGATAAAGCATATGAAAAGTCTAACAAGAGTTGGAACTAGATTCAATTTCTGGCAAACCATTCTTTGGTGTGACGGGGATCATTAGAAAGGGATCCTGCTATCAGGGATCTGTATGCTGCTGATTGAAAGAAATGATGATTGGATCAGTTGAACTGTAAATGTAAGAAAAATCCAAGTGCTGGAAAAGAGAGTTCCTTGGGCTGAGGTTCAACTGGCTTTTCTTTATTGCATAAAGGGTCTGATAAGCTTCTGATGTATATGACAAAAGCCACCCAAGCAACAAAATTGCTAACCAAGTATCTGTGAACTGTGACCATGACTGTTATTGCAAAGTTACTTGGTGGCAATAAATCATTGCATCAATGTAGTCACTGGTTAACTCAGCACCTAATTTGCAGCTGCATTTCAAATCTCAGTTTAAGAGTTACATCCTTGGGTAGTTTGTGGTTACTGCATAAAGCAAAATACATTGAACTTCTTTTGTTTACAAAGCATAAAGTATTAAACATTTGGGTTCAGCTTTATAATGCTGTATGCTATTAGTCTGAATATAAAAATTGCTGGACATATTTGTCAACAGCTAAAGGGGAGAGGTTCAGGCCTTTTTCACCTACCATTTTTTGCATGATTCCTAAGACAATTGTCTCTGACACAGCACAACTGTAAATGTAATTCCAAATGGTGAAGAACTGAAAAGGTTAGAGAAGATTTGCAAATCTAAATTTTAATCTCGATGAAATGAATTGGTTCATTGGGCTTCATCACTAACAAACACCTAAATATAAATTTGCTTGTGTAGGCAAACAAATTTAAAAGGTAATAAAAGAACTATGAGGAGAAATAGAAACTTATGACTGCACATTAAACACCTTCCTCCAAACCAACAAGGATGGAAATTACCCTGCAGCTCTTTGCACAGTTTGACTGGCCCTAATTTTTAATTAAACAGTTTATGTTTAAGCCATAGTAACTCCTTCCAATTTATATAGCAATATGTCTGAAATATTAAGAATGCCATTCCCTGTTGCTACACCAAGTTGCAACAGAATTTTTTGATAGGCAAGTATCAAGATGCATTAGAAAGTCAATGACTTACCCAGTAAACTCCACAAAATGCCTTCTCCACATGCCTACACACAGGGATTAATTTTGATTTGCTTTGTTATTCCTACTTTCTTGTACATGCATAGAGATTACACTAAAATATAATCCAGCCTTTCTCCCTTTAAAGAGACAAACTTCTGAGGTGAGAGAAAAAAAAGAAGCTTGACAATTGTTGAGACTACCGTTAAAACTGTTAAAACTGTTTTAGAATTTTATTTCCAAGTTATTGAAAATGGTATGAAAAGAAAAAAAGTTACAAAACTATGCTCAAGTCAATTTGCTAATCTGTGATATATCTACTTTTTCCTCTCTATGTCACCTAGTTACATAAACTAATACAGACAGGTCTGACTTTCAGGTCATTTTCTGCTCAAATAAGACAAACCCCTTATTGGAAGCAAAACATTTTCACCACTCAGTTATCATAAAAGAGTAAGGGAGGAAGAAAAGTGGATTAATTGTAACGGTGAAGGGTGAACTGGGTGCACTGGCACAGGAGGTGCTTGAGCCTCACTGTGCCCTTTGATCTGGACAGCACAAGTGGGAGTTACTAACCCTCTCAGTCTCTGGATAATCTCCTCATAGTAAGGCACATGACATCTCCTGCAAGTATGTTTCAGGAGTCTGCTTGAAAATTCTGGAACTTGAGGGGAAAGGGGCTGTGTATAGACTGGGGATGAGGGAAATTAGATTTCTTTAGACTAGGATGGTTTTCAATGTTCTTCAACCTCCTTAGGAAGTCTGAAGTATCAGAGTGAGAAACATCAAACTGAAGGTTGATTGCATTTCTCCTAAATTTGCACCCAGTTGTATTCTCTTTGTACATAGATAATGAACCTTTCAGAGGCACCTTCAGGAAGAAGCCCAGGACTCAAAAGCATCTGCCTTGACCTTCTGGTCTCCTTCCAGATGTCAGAGTCAGGAGCATCCATGAAGACTTTGGCAGCCACAGAGGAATACCTCTGAAAGGACAATTTTTGCAAAACTGTATGTGCCTTTCAGAAACCTGATACAGTCTCAGCTTCACTGCCTTGAGAAACACTCAGATATCCCTCAAGACTACACAGAAATGTCACTTATACAAACACCTGGCCAGATGCTTCTGTGAATTAAATTGGAGTGAAGGCAAAAATGAGAATAATCAATTTGCTTGTCTGCAAACAGGAAAGGAATGGCTACAAGAAGAGGAGGCTGGATAGTGATAGCTTTATGCTTTCAAGAGAGGAACAAGAGCAGAACAAGCTTTCTGGCCTCTGAGCTTCTGACTGCTTCCCAGGGTACAGAGATGTCGCTGAGAGGAGAACAGGTGAAATAAAGAGTTCACAGAACAAAGAACCAGTGAAAGAAAGTAATTTAATTTGTTCAGAAATTCTGCAGATCTACCATTTCATCTTAAAACAAATTATTTTGAAATGCAAAAGGAGGAGTCAGGGGGGAATAAAAGGCATTTAAATTGAATTAAGATATCAAAACAGTATGGGAGCCTAGAAAAATGGCATAGGTCAGAAAATTCTGCAGGAGGAGTCTGACAAATGGCCAGGATGAACAGGAATTGAACTTTGCCTCTTGATTCCAAATACATGATCCATCACAATCCTGTCTGTCATCTGGTAAGGTCAAGAGTCTCTGTGTTCACTTGTTAACTTTCCACTCCTCTTGGCTTCCAGCAGGAGTTATTTAAACCGACGCTGTGTTTACCCAGGCACAAATGATAACCATCAAGACATCTTTATTCTGATAGGCTCATGTGTGTGGTATGGAAGCCTAATTTGCTGGAAGTAAAGCTGTATATAAAAACTAACATTTAATAAAGTTCTCTTAGCTACATATAGACTATGAATACTTTGTGTGCTTCTAGGAAAGTGCAGCCAAAAAATTTTAAAAATGAGCTCTGCTCAAGAAGGAACAAAGTGTTCATAATGCAAAGAGGGAATAAGTTGTTGAAAGATATAAAAAAAATTCTGAGCCTAAGTGTTTCTGGTGATTGCAATCTTGTATTAAAGAGATTGGTGTGTTGGGTTTTTGAGGAAAACTTTTTGTAGCAGGTGGGCTACAGAGGTGGATCCTGTGAGAAGCTTCCAGAAGCTTCCCATGTCCAAGACAGACCCATCACTGGCCAAGGTCAAACCCATTAGGGATGGTGGCAGTGCCTCTGGAATAATGGACTTTCAAAGGGGGAAAAGACCTGTGCTGCAGTAATCACAGCCAGAGGATGGAGGAGTGAGTACAATGACAGCAAGAGCCCTGCAAACACCAGGCTCAGCTGGAAGGAGGGGCAGGAGGTGCTGGAGCAGACATTGCCCTGCAGCCCCTGGTGCAGACCATGCTGAAGCAGCTGTGCCCCTGCAGCCCGTGTGGTTCCACAGCAGAGCAGAGACTCACCTGCAGCCCAAGGACACCACTCTGGAAAGGGTAAATGCACCTGAAGGACACTGTGGGAAACCTGTGCTGGAGCAGGCTCTTGGCAGGACCCATGGAGAGAGGAGCCCAGGCTGGAGCAGGTTTGCTGGCAGGATTTGTGACCCCACAGGAGACCCACTACAGAGCAGCCTGTTCCTGAAGGGAGGGATTCACTCTGGGGAAGGGATTCATGCTGGAGCAATTTGTGAAGTCTGTGAGAAGAACCCATGTTGGAGAAGTTTGTGGAGAGTTGTCTCCCATAGGAGGGACCCCACACTGGAGTAAGGGAAGAGTGTGAGGAGCAAAGCATGAACAGAACCCATTCTCTACTCCTCTGCACCAGGGGTAAGAGGCAGAGAAAACCAAGAGACAAGTCTAGAGGGATCAGAAGGGTGGGGAGAAGGTATTTTAAGATTNATCCTTCCCCTGCGGAGGGAAGAGCAGCAGAGACAACGTGATGAACTGACTACAACCCCCTTTGCCTGTTCCCCTGTGTCAAGGTAGAGAGAATCATCAGTGAAGCTTAACCTGGAAAGAAGGGAAGGGTGAGGTGAAGGTGTTTTAAGATTTGGTTTGCACCTCTCATTATCCTCTGATTTGACTGGAAATAAAATAAACTAATTTCTCCAAGTTCAGCTTGTTTTGCCTCTGATGGTAATTGGTGAGTGATCCCTCTTTGTCCTTATCTTAATCCACAGATCTTTGGTTGTATTTTCTCTACCCTGTCCAACCAAGAGGGGTGGAGTGGCTTTGGTGGGCACCTGGTGACCTGCCAGGGCCAACACACCACATACATGACAAAATAATATTAAAATAGACAACATTATTATTTTAAATAAGCAAATCAGCTGCTGGACAGCAACAGGTACCTCAAAGAACTGAATAGCAATGTTATTTTAAATTTATAAAATCATTTATATTCCAGAGGGTCTCAAAACACGTGGGAAGCAATTTGTTCATTGCAGGAGCTCCAAGAAAACCTTATATACCCTTCATAATAAGCAACAAAGAAGACAGATCATAAGCAATTTCTGTGTGTTTTGTAAATATTGGCAAGTTTAGTTCTAAATAGCTTTAGTTGCACAGCTGTAAATTTAGTAAATTCATCTTAATCATGAAATACATAATGAGTAAAACCACTTAATTAGTATATCTCCCTCAGAAATTATTTACCTAATGAGATGTAATTGCAGTGAATGCTGTTTAATCGGAACACAATTAGCATATATTTCATACCATGGTACTTACTCATTACCAAGGACATTCTGTGGTGGTTAGCCAGGTGTTAAAATCACTGCAAAATTTTAACTTTCCACCAACTGATAACACAAGTCACCAAAACAGATAGTTTATGTGAACAGAATGTGATTTCTCTTCTTCCATTTCTATTCAATTAGAACATTTTCTGTCAGTTTTTTTTCCCTAAATCTAAAGTCAGAGATTTAAAAACTGAATGGTAGGAAGTATTTGTAATTTCTTCCATTTGGCCAAACACTCTAAATTCCTGCAGGCAATTACAAAACTTATTCACACAGTCACAAAAATTGCACATGCAAATGGAACATGGGTCCCAAGTCTTCACAGATGATTATTCTCAAAATATCTTATAACCATAAAAGCCACTTAATTAGGACTCCAGGATGTCTAATTAGATTTCCCAATTACCAGAATAAAAATGTACCCCAAACCAGCTGTAAATCAGAGGGAAAAAAAGAAAAAAGATTGGCAGGCATGCTGCCTTACCATCTCTCTGCCTGCAGCTGCTCTCTGATGAGCTGACAGCTGAGCAGTGCTGCTGCTCACTTACAACACTGTGACAGGAGACAAGGTGACGGGGTCACCAGTTCACCCAGTATGGGGGCAGAGGCAAACCAGGCAAACACAATCCTGAACTAACAGGACACTCACTGACAGCTGGAGGTGACATGTTTTCTCACTAACTAGTAGTAGATTAAAGACACACTGCCTCCAAAATGCATTTTGAATTTACATTTATTCATTTAGAGACAGAATCTTAGCGCATTTCTATGTTTTTACCAGCAGAATTAAACATTCAAGAAACTGTCCTGCAGGAAGTGGTGAGACAAACCCAAACTCACCTGCTCTCTCTGCTAAACTACATGGTGATCTCAAAATAGTTTTCCAAAAGCTAAATGGAGCTGTCAGAGCTCAAATGACCCTTATCTATTATCACAACCTACGGCTGTGTCTATGCCATGCAATCACTGCACTATAAGCAGTCATTGGGGCCTCTCAAGGCAAAATCCTCACTCACATTGTCATGGCACTGGAACTCACTAGGTGTCTGGGACAACAGTGCTCCAACTAGGTTGTTCTGAGAACCACTGAGGTGCACATAGACACTACAACAATTCAGCTCATTACTGAATAGTGAGAACAAATAAGACAGCATGGAAAAACCTTGACATAAAATATCTAACTTTACCAAGCTACATCTTTTGAAAGGGAGCATCAAGGAAAAAGGATGGCATATTGCCTGAATAGACCCTGAACAGGGCTATTTCACAACTCTAGTAGGCAGTACATCTGTGAGCACACAGAAACAGAGCCACACATGCTGCCCTAGTCTCACAAAGCTCTTCTTTCACTGTTCAAAAGTAAGGACAATAGGTCTGTGGGATGTCAGCATCATACCTTCAGTGCTCTTCAGACGACCCTATACACTTCATGAACAAACACATGAAGTTCACACCTATGGCACATGCCCTTTGCAGTCTCACTTGATTGTCCATCTCCATCATCCAAGGTCCACAGCCAGTACTACTGAGTATGCAGACAGCCACTCTCATGTGAGATGGCTTCATGGGGCCAAGGGCTGGCTTGTACTGTACCTTCTGGATGAAAGCAGGCAGAAAGGGAGGAAAGGAGGCACAGGCTTGGCACTGCCCTTGCACAGAGAATGTCTCTCTATCATTTCATAATCACCACCATATGCCAGGAACAGGACCAGATTTCCTAATTTAATTTGCAGCTGAAGCATAAGTCCCCCATCCTTGTCCAGGGACATCTTCAAAGTGCTCACATAGCAGTCAAGTGAGACTGCTGTAACAAACATGTCTGTAGGAAGGAGACCAAAGTTCCCTTTATCTTCAGAATAATTTGGATAATGTTCTCTCCTGGATCAGAGTGTTCTGAATGCACATGGCGATCGCTCACTGTATCTAGGACAGGCCTTGTCACAGAGGGAATTATGCACTTCACTCATAAAAGAGAAGCAACAATATACTTAATTGACATAAAACTGTGAGTTTACAAAGTGCAATGGTAAATGCAACAATGGTTTAATGGCAAGACATACTCAGCTATTTACTATATAGAAAACAGAGTAAGACAAAACTTTCAGTGAGAGCTCCCAGGCTCATGTGTGAGAAAAGACCACACCAGTGGTTACTGCACCTATATTTAAACATTTCAAAAAGCCAGATCTCACACAAATTCAGTTCTACACAAATGAAAACTGAGGATTGACTCATGATGTTAAAAGCACTCCTGCACCCATTGGGATTGCTCTGTATCACCCAGGAAGAACAACTGCCTGGACAGGTGACCTTCAGATGATTGCTTTAGGGCCCAAACAGGACTACATACTAAGACAGGAGACACTCTTTTCTGCCCATTGTGATTTCTACATGATGGCAGGAGTCTAGAGTATCTTTTTTGCTCACAATCCCTGCAAATGGGAAAATAAAATTTAATTCTGTTGTGCAAATTAAAGCAAAATATCCTTCTGGCACAGGTTAGGGTGTACCATTTTTATATGTGTTTTGCCTCTTGACAAGGAGGGAGCACTGGGGTAGGTTCCCACATCTTCCCACCCTTGCTACAGGTGCTGGTAAATTTGTGGCATAAATCAGCCTGGCCCACACAGATAGGCCAAAAGCTGACAGTTTGGGCTGACACAAGTATTAGACATTCTTTGCTGAGGTCCCCGGGCATAGGTAGTGGAGTAATATTCAGGGTATGGGTATAAATAAGGTGCATTCTGCTGAGATGGGCCTTTGGGATGACCTAACAGATCAGCATGAATGTAGATGCTAAAGCTGCAAATTGAACGATTTTCAGCATCCTTTAAGTCTTGAAGCTCATAACAACCACAACACCCAACAGACCTTACAGGTACTTTATTTTCAGGCAATCTAAATTACGTTTGTTAAGTAGATAACTTTTAATAGCAGCTGAAAACATTGAACAGATAAAAAGCATTATGTAAAAGCCCATCAAAGCACAGAAGAGGTATAGGAAAGAGGTAGTAAACATGTATTTGAACGATTACCATTGTTTTCTGTCTTTTGTGGTGTTTTAAGTATCCACAGCAGTCACACAAAGTACTAATGGCTTTAGCCCTTTTCTGTCCTGAAGGTCATATCTCTGGGATCTTCAGAGTGACTCTGCCTTCCCTTCTCCAGTTACATCCTCCACAGAACTACTTTGGGTATTCTTTCTCATTTGACAATGCCACAAAAATCTCAGACCAGAAGAAAATTCAGAAGTTTATATTTCTGAACTAGCAGCTTTCTAAGAGTGCCCAGCTGCTTTCTTACCAGCAGCAATTTTGCCAAGAAAAGAAAGTGCACATTAAGAAAATCTTGCTCAAATAACAACCTGATTTCAAGTTTCAACTCTCACAGGCAAGGAAACAGACAGCTCCTGCTATTAACAGAGTAAAAGGCACACACAGCCATTTTCAGTTTGGATGTACTTGTAGTCCACAGGATTGCAACAGGATTGGCAAAATTCTACAAAGAAAAAAACAACCCTCCATTGATTTAGTACAAATCTCTCAATATCATTTGCTTTAATAAGACAGACTACTGAAGTAGTACATTTTCTATCAATGACTTTCCTGACGAGAAAGTAACATAAACCACTTGAAGCAGGCAGCAAAGTAACATAAACCACTTGAAGCAGGCAGCAATATTGGAGAATTTTGTGGTAAGTGCAGATGATTTTGTTGGCTCCACAACGTGTAAGTAAAATCCAGAACACAACACTGAGTTCCTCTGCTGTTTTTCCATTCTTCTTAAAGGAATATTGATGCCTACAGAATTGCCAGCCTTCTTAGCATTTGACACACATGATCAAATCTCCTGCCAGGAAGCAAGGTGCTAGAACAAAAATATTACAAATGCTTACTCAATGAGTATAAAAAAACATTGATATTACACATTGCAATATTCCAGAAATCCATTTAAAACTGTTTGTCATGAACTGAGGAAAATGTTACGCATTTTTAGGACTAGTTCACAAGATTTCATCCTTGTTTCTAATGAAATTAAAAATATACTGAATTTGTCCCATTTGAGTCTAAGACTTCAGGTGTGTGAATCTGATGTGCTTTGGAGTACGTTCTGTGTTTAAATTCCAAACAATTCTGTGTTTAAGGCTTAGTAAAAGACGATTGCAATATGTGGTCTTACGAAAATAACTAATGGTAGACAAGCAGAATTTAAAAAAAAAAAAAAAAAACAACCAAAAAAAACAAACCACAGGGTTACTGCCCTTATGTCAAATTATTGTTTTCCCCTCAAAATGCAGAAAACCAGTTCTAGCTAGAAGCCTCTAAAACCAAGAAATCATGTAAGTCATGTCTACATGACACCAAGCATAGCCAATAGTGAGTGAAAACCACACTGGCTTCGGAAGCCAACACAGGATAACTGCTGTAGCACATTTTATCCCACAAGCTGCAAGAGCCACTAGCTTGGGCACAACACCATGATAACACATTAACAGGATCAAGCTTTTACATGCAAGACATGATATGCTTTCAGGAACAAGGCACTATACCCAAACAGTGCTGTGCTGCATTTTGTGATCCTCATGCACATTTGAAATCTTTATACCTTTATACACAACAAAGCAGTTCGTTCCTAAGGGAAAAAGAAAACAGAACCAAGGTAGGCTTCAGACAGTTCATTGGATGTTTTTATTAGAAAATATTGTGTTGGAATAGATGGAACAGTGTTTCGCAAAGCTGGAAGTGTACACTACCCCAAGGAAAAGATGCCCTCATTTTCCAGCTCCATCCAAGATTTTGTTCTCTTGTGGATTCAGTAAAGAAACTGTTGCAAAGAAAAGATAAATCATTTTGGGAGATAAGATGCACTTAAAATTTAAAGTGAGCAGGAGGGGCAGTCAACTACCTGCTGAGCCATCTGAGTTCAAAGATAAAAGCCAGTACTCAGCTAGGCTTTTTTCACAAAGCAGCACAGATCCCTCAGTATGCTCATTTTTTAAAAAAAATGGTAGCAACAAGGATCTCAGCTTCCAACAGAAATGAAAGCAATATCAAGCAAAGGGAGTTCTAATAAGGATCTATGAATTTTGGAATTTTTGTTAGAGATGCATTAGCAAATGGAGGCTTACCCAGAAGATGAAGGAACATTCTCTTGTACTTCCTGTAGTGTATCTGTGGTAAGACACTGATGTAAGAATAATTTGTTCTTTATGGCTCTATAGCTTGCTGTCTTTACAGTTCAAGAAAAGTAAGTTATGGTTACATATATATGTGCATATACATATGTATGTACACCTATATATTTATAAACTCACATATCTGTGTACATACATATATTAAAAGAGTTAATATATGAATGCAGTCCTGAAGATAGAAAACTTCATGCCCTGTAGGCATGCACACAGAATGTAACTCTTCATAGGAATAGACTATTCAGCTGGTGAAGTTTTCAAATTTCAAGTCTGTGAACCTCTATATAAAATACATGTGCCAGTTCAAAAAATATTTCAGTGTCTTTTTTTTTAATGAAATGTAATTTGGATGTAAAATCCTTGCACAAGCAAAAGAAAAAGATTATCATACATCTCGCACTCTTTATATAGTAGATTCAACTTTCAAAGCTCGCAGAAAGTACAAATTCTTGTGTCTTTTTTTTTTTTTTATCAAATGTGAAGTATTTTCCATTACTTGTATAGCAGGAGAAAGTTTGAAAAATTCATATCACTTATGGGTGCCAAAAAGATGTAAGACACAGTCCCAAAGAAGAAACGGATCTTCAATATGCAAAAATCTTGATTTCTGTTATGACATTGTATTGAGGAGCTAGAAATAGAAATTTTGTATGAGAATGTACCCCATAACCTCTCTGCAGGTCCAGCCCTGGTCAGAGTTGGCAGAAAAATAATTAGCGAGACGGCAGAGTCGAGTGTGTCTTGAAAAATCAAAAAGGTTTAATAAAATAACTAAAATAATACAAAACAAAGAACAATCTAAGCTGAGCACAGTGTAAGGACAGGTCCTACACCTGCTAAAACACACCGAGGATGCTTTGACTGCCTTTGTTCTGTTCCTTTTTCTACTTAATGATCGAGGATGGATCTATTGGAAAACTGCCAATAGAAAGAGGTACAGGTTTTGATGAACAGTCAAAAGGTCCAACAGGTGCTTCTGTCCTGGCACTGAGCCAATTACAAAGAGAAAAAGATAGAACTTTCCAGTTAAACTTCCTAAAATGTCCAAAGGGAAACCTAAACCCTTTCCTTACACAGAAAATGCCCACTTGGGAGTGGGGGGTGCATTACTACAATTTTGAAATTATGAGTTTGTTCTGTCAGAAAGCAGAAAAATCTGCAGGTCTTTTAGAGGACATTCGGACTCCTCTTCTCCTAAGTATCTCCATAGAAACCAAAGTATCTGCTGCTAGTCACAGATATGGAAAATGCTCCTATTACTAATTCTCAATTATGTAGAACTGCCATAAGGAATCTGCCACTTCTCATACAGAATATACAATGTAGGAAAGTATCAGATAGTGTGTGTAGATTTCAGTGGTTGACCAGAAGGTTATGATACAGTTTTGTTTCATTATTCATTCACACTGTTACCAATGACTGGAGTGATTACTCTCCCATACTTCTTGGTTAATGTTTAACATGATCCTCCAGAATAAGCATTGCGTGGTTCCATAGGCTGCTGGTTTCTGAAGAATGAGCAATGTATTAACCCAACAGGTGTGCAAACAGTTCTTCATCTGGCAAGAACACAACATGCCCTACAGCCAAGACAGGAATTTGAACCCCATTTGGGTTTGAATCTAAGCCTTCACAGAGCTGAGATTCATCTCTGCTTAGAGCAGTGTGGGGTTTTCAGTATTTCCATATAGCCACTTTCATTGCTGCAGTGGAAAATTCTCAGCTTGCTGTCAAGAGACCAGAGAACTCCAGTGGAAGACTGGGTGATCTAAAGAACAGAGGATGTCAAACATTCAGTATCTCGGCTGGTCAATAAGGCTGCTACGTCTGGTTAAAAACAATGCAGACTAAAACACCATCATAAATTTAAACTCAAATTACTTCTTCCCATGTATATCTGAAAGCAGCCTATCTGAAATGACCCAGTTTGTAACATCCCATCACTGTGGTCCTGCTGGAACACAGGCCAACATTGTGCTCTCGTTGGGCAAAGAGGGTTAATGGAACCCTGACTGCATGAAGAGAAGATCTGCCAGCAGGTAGTGGGGCAGGTAATCCTGCCCCTCTATTCAGCACCAGTGAAGCCACACTCAGAGTCCTGTGCCCAGCTGTGGGATTATGAGTACAAGAGGGACATGGAGCTACTGGAGAGAGTGCACTAAACAATCACGCAGATGAAGAAGGGATTGGAATATCTCTCCTTTGAAGAAAGATTGAGAGACCTGAGATTGTTCAGGCTGTAAAAGAAAAGTCTCAGAGGAATCTCATGATCTTGTACACACTCCTGAAGGGAGAGCACTAATAAGACACAACTTTCCAGTGGTTCTCTGTGACAGAACCAGAGGCAATAGGCCCAAATTGAAAGACTGGAGATTCCTTTTGAAAAGAGGGAAATGTTTTTTTTTACTAAGAAGGTGACTGAGCACTGGGAAAGATTGCCCAGAGATGTGGTGGAATCTCCATCCTTGAGAGACATGGTATTGGGCAGCATGCTCAGGTCTCCTTAGTGGAACAGAGAACTTGAACCAGATGATCTCCTGAGGTCCCTTCCAACCTCAGCCCCACCATGCTTTTGTATTTTGTTCAGGGAAAATAGCAAAAGTAAACACATGAAAAGTTTTTGTTGAGGAAAAAAAAGAGAAATAAATCTTAGAATTATTAAAATAGCATCACACTTGTCAGAGTTCTCAGTATGCTGACTGGAAAGAGGAATAAAATTGCAATAATGTTTTACCAGAAGTGGCAATATAAATTGAGATAAAGTTGTTATCAGGTTCTATTTTTCATACTATCTAAGAGAAAAAAATAGAACTAGTACATGACACACAGAAGAAGTAGAAAAGTCTGCTTCCTCTGCACTATTTATCATGCTGTTCTGTACGTTCTGGACCATGTTACTGAACTACAGTCACAAAATGTATATAGGTAAGGCCATACAATATCTAATGACCTGTCAATACCATTTAGACCCAAAGCAAAAAGGATTCGTGAAAAAAAAGGATACAGGAGCTGTACTTCTTCATTTTACATTGCCACATGCTTTTCAACATTAGTTCTCTTAATAGAATGGCTATCTTGATACAGTTTTTGGTGGCTAAGAAAACCTTCAGGACAAATCATTTCAATTAAAGAAATTAATAAGAACCTCAGGATAAGCAAAATACAAAATATCCATAAATCTGTACTTGTTTATTGCAAAACAGTTTAAAATGGTCTTAAAAATCTCATGACAATGTTGCTATCTACTAGCCTGCAAGAGGCAGAAATTTAACCAAAGTGCAAGAGATATGAAGCAAACTGCAACTTGCTATTTCTTTTCTAATAATTCAGTACTGTCAAATATCTTCCCCACCTGTCTGCATGCATCATACTGCCTTATACTAAGAAAACAATAAATAAACAAAGTCAACCTCTGACTTTTTGAGCTGTATCCTAGGATAAGCACATAGGCTGCTTTGGAAAATAAGGTCATAATTCAATTGGAGTCCTCAAACACTTTCTGCAATTGAAACACAACAAGTGAAATTATGATGCCAAGAGGTTAAATTCCAGCTCTGTTTAGATAAGTGTGGATATCTCCAAAATAGCATCTGTTAAAATATTACAAGATACATAATTTATCGCACCACCAGAAAGAATCCATGAAAGAAAAGATTAAGTATGAAAAATGGAAAAAGCGAATATGGAAATAAACCTCAACTGATTAAAAAAAGAGAGAGAGAGAGAGAGAGAGAGAGAGAGAGAGAAGAGATTTATAAAGTAATGGGTTGACATTACTAAGGAAAACCAGAAGTAGGGCCACTTACACTGTGCATTAACTAATTCCTAATCTGATGGCTCAAAGAAGGCTGACACTGGAGACAAAATCCGGCTCTGCAAACCAAACACTCCAACTAGTTCTCCTGTATACTGTTCTCACATTTGGTCTGAGAGACGCAGGACTGCTGTCCATAATCTAAATTTGCATCAGATTCCAAGAGCTACTCTGCCTGATTTTCACAGTCATTCTCACAGAGTGCATGGTATCTGCTCAGTATTAATGATCAAAGGAACAAACTGCTTTTCACCAATGAACGCAAAGGTTTCCATTCTTCTGTTTAGGTCAGTGCTGGACCAATGAACATAAAGGTTTCCAGTCTTCTGTTTAGGGTCAGTGCTGGAGACAAAACAGTTCACTGACTGACTGCATGACAACTAAGGACAGATCTTGTAAAAAAAGACCAGTCAAATACAAAGGGATGCCTATTTTTCACCTGTGTTTCCTAAGTTTTCGGAGGCACTCAAGTCTTCATCTTGACTTACAGGAAGGAGAAAATCCATTGAGACCACAAACTTTTGTGCATCTGCCTGTAAGTCCAACACATGACAAAAAATGTAGCTGTATTTGATAGCAAACAAGAGTGAAATTCAGAGGCAGAGAGCTCTGGAAGCACATTCCCAAATGCACTCCCATACACTCAGAACTCTTGTAAGTCCAGAGAATTCACGACTGCTACACTCTAGAAACACTTAGACTTACACAGGTGTTACTGCCTGTAAACACAGTTCTACACGGTCTGTGCTGATTGCCATCAGCATATGTCCTTGAGGAAAAAGAAGTCCTAAGAGCAGCCATGATGCCCCAAAACAGGACAATTCAGGACATTTCATAGGACAAACTATCTTACAAACGTTCTTAATGCAGACAAGATACTAACGCAGGGAAAAATATAGTGAATCTTCATAAATCTGTGAAATCTAGTTTACTTACCTTCACATTGTTTGTCATAATACATGTGATATGGACAAGCCATGATCAAAACTGCAAAAATACCACACAGTTCTCCCATAAACACCCTGCAGAAATTTTATACCACTTGGGCACAGCACTGGTGTTCCTTACTTAATACCACAAGACTTTTCTCTGGGAAATATTTAAAGTCCAAATCCTCAAAAACACACCAAAAACAGTCACTACACTTAGTAGGATGCTAACACAGGAAATAATTGCCTGTGACCTGTAAAATATCAGTTTCTTCCAAGTCCCAGGTAGCCCCTTTTTTTTTTTTTTTCAGTAAGGGTTTTAAGACCAATTCATATCTCAGTTAAAATATTTCAGACATGAGCATTTCACAATCTTTAACAGCAGGAATTCAGTAAACTTACAGTAAACTTTTAAAGTTTTATACATTATATAAGAAAGCATACATGGAGACAAAGGAGAACTATGCTATTTAGTAGTCTGATGTTTCTGGGAGTAAATTAAATGTCTAAATTTACTTAGAAGATTAAAAGACATAGCACCTACAATTCCATAGCAGCCACAATAGAATTTTGGTGACAAATTTTTATTATGCTCATCCATAGCAGCCACAATAGAATTTTGGTGACAATTTTTTATTATGCTCATCCATCCACAGTGGTCTGGCTTAAAATTTTCAGTCTCAGTCTTCTACTGCACACACAGCTGAGCACAATAACTGCCATGGGAAAAGAATCCACATCAGAATAACTAGAGGTGGAAACACCTAAAACACCTAAAAGAGGTATGAGATTTGAACAGGGAAACATGAATTCTTGAATGAATCAAGTGTACTGAGCTCTAAACCAATCAGCAGCACTTTTAGCTGGAAGTCCTTTTGGTCTGTGCCAGTGCTACCATAGCAGCAGTCTCTGCTTTGCCTATATGACTGTTCTGCAAAGAACTCATCTTGTCATATCCTCTTAGTGCCTTTAGAAACAGAGAAATGGGCAGCTCTTTGGTGTACAACCTTTTTGTGTTGTCCTGGATTCCATTTCATTCATTCACATGTACAAGATTAAAATACATTGTTCCATATGTTAATCAACAGTCACATATTTTTACCAGATTTCTTCTACAAACTACAACCTCTCCTCCTTCTCTTTCTCCAGAAAGATTCATATTCCCAGCATGTATTTCTGAGTGTCTGCCACAGACGTTTCTTGCTGCTCATTTGAGCACAGTGGAATCTCAGTATTTGGGTGGTCCCTTTGCCAATGCAGATTCCTTGCAGTCTCTGGGTGGTCAACTCAGTGCCAGATTTCTCACCTGTGGTGAAAATACTGAATTACTCAGGGAAACAGACAGCACAGTAAGTCATATAAAGGATGCCACTGGGAGCAATTTTTCTAAAAATTGAGATCCTATAAGTCTCAATCCTACTTTTTCTTAATACGCAAATCTCCTATGCATACCTCCAAGATGATTTTCCACTGCTTTTCTAAGTACCTTTTTTACACTTATAAACAACAGCAAAAAAAATTAATTTTCTGCCCCAGAGACAAACCTAGTACAGTTGCATTTCCCTCATAGTGGAGGACTTAAAAAATTCCCTGAAGTCTAGTACACAAACCTGACCTCAGCAAATGGGTCGGTGGGCTATGGTCTCCCCCTGCCGGACCCAGCCAGAGATGACTTTTAGGACAGCTGCTGAGCTGGCTTTCCTTGTGGATACATTCTTCTCCTCTGGTTGTGTTTACTTCTCCTTAAACCTGAGATAACTGGACAATAGTGCTGCCTTTATCTTATATCAAGTTCCCAGAACCCAGAAGGTATATTTGGGCAGTGTTGAGTTTTAGTGGGCACAGATTCTTTATCCAGTTTGCCATAGTGGGCAAAGCCCTTCAGTAGTCTTTACGGTGTTTAAGACAAATATGATTTATAAGGCTCTTACACTATGGAGAAGCAGCACACATGTTCCTACTTTCCTGGTAAGATATGAAGTTAGTCCTCATACCATGGCCACTGAAGTACCCCAGACAAAATTTTCCTAGTGCTGGAATGAGCTGGTTTACTGCCTTGTGGAAATCTGGGAGTCTGAAGGTTGTGGGGACACCAGCAGTAAAGTGCAGCCCAAGAAAAATTACAACTTGTAGAGGATGACTAGGACAGGGAACATTTCAACAACCTAGACATACACGAGCCCATGGGAACCGACAGGATGCACCAAGTGGGGCTGAGGGAACTGGACAATGCCACTGCCCCAGTCATCACAGCAGTTAGAGTTCCTAAGCACTGAAAGAAATAAATCTATTATCATTCCTATTTACAAGAAGAGGAAGAAGAATAATCTGGAGAAATACATACTGATCAGCTTCATTGTTTCTCCTGGGAAAATGATGGACTAGACAATCAAAACATATAAAGGACAAGAAGGTTATTTGGAGCACTCAGCATGGATTTATGAAGTGAAGGTGAATCATTCCTGAACAACCTTATAGCCTTCTGTGATGAGATGAGCAGCCTGGTGCATGGACAGAGCGAAGAATGAGAGAGGTTGCTTTATCTTAACTTTAACAGAGCGTTCCACACTGTCTCACATCACACCTTCCCAGACAAAGTGGTGAAGTACAGACTAAGAAAGTGGCAAATGAGGTAGACTGAAAAAACTGACAGACCTGAAAGGCTCAGAGAGCTGTGATAAGTGTCACAGAAAGCAGTTGAAGGCCAGTTGTCCAGAGTGTACTGCAGGCATTGGTACTGGGAAATCACTGCTTAAAATCATCATAAATGACATGACTGAATGCACTCCCAGAGAGTTCTCAGGTGATAGAAAACTTCAAGAAATAATTAATATACCTGTTGTGTGCTGCCATCCAGAGGAACTTTACAAGCTGGAGAAAAGGGTAAACAGAAATCTCATGAAATGCAGCAAAGGGAAATTTAAGGTCCTGTCCCTGGGCAGAAATAACTGCAGACACAGTATGTGCTGGGGGCTGGCCAGCTGGAAAGCGGCTTTGTGAAGGATCTCATTCCTACAGAACAAGCTGAAAATGAGTAATGAAGTGCATCTTTATGGCAAAGATGGGCAGCAATTTCCTGGGCTGCACTAGGAAAAGCTTTGCCAGCAGGTCAAGCAAATTGTCCCTCCTCTTTTCACAGGACTGGTAAGACACTTCTGTAGTTCGGGATGCAGATCTGGGCACTCTAGTACAAGAGATCTGGACATACTAGAGAGAGTCCACTGTGACAGACTGGAGTATCTTTCACAGAAGGTGAGGCTGAAGGACCTGGGTCTTCTATAGCATGGTGAAGACAAAGCTCAGAAAGATCTTGTGCGTTTGTAAAAATACTTGATAGAAGGGTGTAAGGATGACAAAGCCAAAATCTTCTTAGCAGTGTCCTGTGACAGGATGAGAAGCGATGAGAAAAATCCAAAACACAGGAAACTCCCCATAGGTGTAACAAACACCCTTTTTTTATTATAGATGTATCAAACACTGTCAGAGGTTGCCCAGAGATGATGTGGAATCTCCATCCTTGATGAAATCCCATACTCAGCTAGAAATGGCCAGGGCAACCTGCCTCAGTTGACCTTTTCCTCATGCTGGAGGATTGTCATAGACAATTTCCAGAGGTATCAGTGACTCTGCATGTTACTCTGTTCTACAGTTCTTTTCTCTATAAAGGATAGGACTCACAGCACGCTCAAACCAGGTGACAGGGAAAAAGGTAGGGAGCTGAGGAGAAAGTGCCAGGCCAGATCCTGCATTACCAGCCCCTTACACAAAATAGAGTCAGGCTGGAAACCGACAAGCAGCAAAGGTTCTTCTAGACCAGAACTTCTCTATTTTTCTAAGTCTAGCTTTAAGATGACATGGTAAACAAATATGAAAACACACTATTTTTTATCTAGTTGAATAGTTCAAAGTTATTTTCACATGTGAACAAATATTTTCTTTCACATTGCACAATGGATCCTGATTATCTGCTCTCCTTATGGTTACAAAGTCACTTTTATCACTGAAAATATGTATGAAAGTGTATCTAAAAGGCTGCCCTATCCAAGCAGGGCTTTTTACACATTCTTCTCTCTAAGAGCTAAGCTCTTTCCCTTTCAAAAGCAAAATCTTTTTACAGAATAATGCAAGGATACAGAGATGATAATTAGTTACAAAACTTAAAAAAAATCAGGTGCACATTTTTCGACATTTTTGCAAAATTATGGTCAGCTTTTCCTTACTAATAACTAGATTCTATTTGAGACCTTCCTTGTAGTTTTATGCATACTTCAGTAAAGGGCTAAAAACCATGGAAAGACTAAATTGGAAAGAGTATTTGGTAAGGGCTGGTGGTCAGCATGGCAGAGACAGGATGCACTTCTGTATCTCTGAAAGCATGAAAAGAGAGCTCGTGGTCCTCCAGTTGAGAGGCAATATTAAAAAGCTCAGAAAAATAATTTCTTGTCAATGTTAGGTAAGATGCAGAGATGTTTCTAGGGTCATGCAGACTTGACGAATTAAAGACAGTTCATGTTGATATGAGACGGGCAAAAAAAGGACATGGACTTCTCTAGCTGACAACAGCCAGGTCTAGCATTTTCTTTTCTTTATTTTTCTGTTTCTGAATGATAGTATATTTCTGAGTGATCCTTCATGAATCATAAGTGACACACATTTCAGGTTATGCTGTAGGTATAATTTCCTTAAGTCATCATAGTTTAAGAGGTTCTTTACAGTCTTAAGTTTTTCACACACAGAAACAATCCTGTTTTATATGTATAAAGTTACACAACATGTGAACATTCACAGGATAGTGCCTAAATTGGTAGAAGGCTTCCTATGACATCTTGACTTGGATATCTCTCTGCAGCTCTAGCATGTGTTTTATTACAGAAAAACCACTAAATTTAGAAGACATACTTGGAGGTTTTTTCTGGAACAATCTACATTTTATAAAACAAAAAATGAAGTATTGTACTTTCATAGTTGAATCATTATTATCAGCACTCAGTCTGGTTAGGAAAATAGTGAAACATTAAGCTTTTCTGTTGTTAAGATTAACTTGAAAATACATATATATCCACAATTATTTACTAGAAAAAGCTTATTAAGACAGAACAGATAAAATAAACATATTTTGGAGAAACAAAGTATTCAAGACACAACCAACATCCCAGTAGAGTACAGCTCTTCACAATAAATTGATCTTTACACAAATTCAGTTCAGGTGCCAAAAGCAATATCCACCTTTACTTTACCTCTAACATATTTCTGTATCCCACGATGAAGCCATAATTCCTTTTTGGCATGAACTTCAAATCTCCACTTAATACACCACGAGAAAGTTCTGCAAAACCTACTCCCACACCTGACATTTAGGCTACAGTTTAAATGTAAATCTATTCCCACTTCTCTAGACTGTGCGTAAGCAAGGAATTATTTAATCTCCTCTCACATTCATTCAAGCCTACCTCACACCAACTATTACATTATACACAAAATGTTCTTATGCCATATTCATAATACACCAAATAATATCACAATTCAAAACATCTGTTTATATAACAGCTACCCATACTAGGGACTTATACCTATCTACCTCCCCATAAATGTCTAGGACTCTCCCTAGACTTGGAGATAATAACTGCAATCTCAAAGTGCTATCACAGTTTTATCTGCAGTCCTGAAGGACTCTGTTACCTTAGATATTCACTTTGCAGATTACAGCTCCTGTCTAAAGCATTGCTGGAGGAGGGCATAGTTGGTTATTTTTATATTCTCTTTTACATCTTTGAAGGCAGCTGCTAACTGACTTGCCTAGCAGAAATTTCCATACAGCTTCCAATTACAGAGAATTGTGCAGAAAGAACAAGCAGATGAGAACCTCTACAAATACATAACAGCAGCCAGAGATTCACAAGCCCTGGTCTCCATGGGAAACTTCCAACACCCCAATATCTGCTGGAGGGAAAACACGGCAGGGCATAAGTAAACCAGAAAGTCCCTGGAATGCACTGATGATAATTTCCATGTCCAAGTGATAGAGGAGCCAACAAGGAGAGATGTTATGATGGACCTTGTTCTCCCCAAAAAGAGGGGCAGGTGTGGTATGTGAAGCCCAAATGCAGTCTTGGCTGCAGTGACCATTTACCTGAGGATTTCGAGACCCTTAGAGCAGCAAGGAGGGCACACAGCAACCTCACTACCCTTGAGCTCAGGAAAGCAGATGTTGGCCTCTTCAGTGATCTGCTTAGTAGGCTACCATGGGATAATTCTCTTCTCCTGGAGAGAAGAGGGACCTAAGAAATAGTTGATATTCGAGGACCACCTCCTCCCTGCATCCTGAAAACAAAATCCAGGCAAAACCTCTGGGAGGCCTGGACAGATGAACAAAATGATCCTGGAGAATCTCAAACACAAAAAGGAAGGGCACAGAGGGTGGAAGCAAGGGCGGGTAGCCTGGGAAGAGTACAGAGGGAATGTCTGCGGAGCCAGGGATCAGCTTAGTTAAATCTGGCCACAGATACCAAAGGCAACAAGAAAAGATTCTACAGATAAAACCATGATAAAAGGAAGACCAGGGGAAGTGTGGGCCTCTCAGAGGAAGATGATTATCCAGGATTTGGATAAGGCTGCAATACTCAAAGACTTTTTCCTCAATCTCCACTGAGGTGAGTACTCCGTGTCATGACCCATCTGTAGGGAAGGTGATGTTTGTTATAAATTCCATCAAGCTGTTTAAAGACACCAGTCCTTGTGATAGAAAACTCTTATGCTTTTATTATATAGTCATCTTAACTCTGGCAAGTAGTCCACTATTTAGTCTCAAAAGTGTTGGTTAACAAGCCCTTAAATTTTACAACACACTTCTACAAGGTTCCAATTCCTGCAACAAACTCCAATACAAAATAAGTAGTAGAATATGATAGATGCACTTTGCCCAGACAAAACACGGTAGGAGAGAAATAAGGACATAAAAGAGAGAAAGAGAAGAAAGAAGTTCACTAGTCTGTAGTTCCACTTTGATCCTTCTGCATGGATGATCTGGATCTGGGATAGCAAAACAAAGAGAAAAAGAGGGAAAAGGGCTGCTGGCAGGACGAAATTTTCATATTTAGCCTAGTGCGTGCCCCTTACGCAAACTAAATTTTTTGTGCCAGTTCATTCACCCCTGAGCATCCAGACATGTAGGATATGAGTCAGGATGGGCATCTCCATCTGGAAAGGGAAGTTGGCTTAGAACAGGGCGTCCCACCTCCACAGGATATTTCTTCCAATCACAACTTTTCTTTCACAGCAGTCAGAATATCTGAGACAAAACATGTTCCTGATCCTCACATCTGGCCACACCAAGCTGCAGAAGGCAAAGGTGGGACTGGGAGAATGAAGAGAGAAGATATGATTCAGGACTTCATCTAAGAGGTCTGAAGGTGCAAAAGTCCATGGGATTTGATAAGAAGCATTCACGGATCCTGACAGAACTGCCAGAGGAAGTGGCTAAGCCACCATCCATCATTTCTGTGAAGTACTGACATTCTGGTGAGGCTACCACAGACTGGAAAGGGAGAAACATAAACCCCCATTTTTAAAAGGGAACAAAAAGGCCCAGGTAACTACAGGCCAGCATGGCTCACTTCTGTGCCCAGCAAGATCAAGGTGCAGCTCCTCCTGGAAACTCTGCAAAGGGACATGGAAAATAAGAAGTGACAGTAAACATAGCTTCAGTAAGGGCAAACTGTGCCTGACAAATTCGATGGCGTTCTATGAGGGGGTTACAGCACTGGTGGACAAGGGAAGAGTGACTGACCTTTGCAAAGCATTTGATGTTGTTCCACACAACATCTTTGTCTCTAAAATGGAAAGACATGGATTTGAGAGATTGACCATATGGTGAATAAAGCACAAGGAGCTCAGTGTGCAATTGGAGAGCAGTGATGAGTGTTGTCCCCAGGGTTTGGCACTAAGACCAGCACTGTTTAACAGGGACATTGACAGCAGGATCGAGGCAGTTTGCTGATGACACCAGGCTGTGTGGAGCATTCAACATCCTGGAGCGAAGGGATTCCACCCAGAGGGACCTGGACAGGCTGGAAGGATGGGGTTGTGTGAATGTCATGAAGTTCAACAAGGCCAAGTGCAATGTCCTGTACCTGGGTCAGGGCAATTCCAAACACAAATACAGTCTGGGTGGAGAACAAATTAAGAGCAGTCCTGAGAAGAAGGACTTGGGGCTATTGAGGAATCAAAAGAAATGTGACCGCCAGGTCAAGGGAGGTGATTCTCCCTCTCTGCTCCTCTTTTCATGAGACCTCACTTGGACAATTGCATCCAGCTCTGGGGCCCCCAGCACAAGAAGGATGTGAACAGGTTGGAGGAGGCCAGAAAGAAGAACAGAGGGCTGGAGAGCCTCTCCTATGAAGACAGGCTGAGACACTTGGAGTTGCTTGGCCTGAGGAAGAGAAGACTCTGGGAAGATCTTACAGCAGCATTGAAGATTCCAAAGAAGGCCTACAAAAGAGCTGGAAAGGGGCTTTCTACAATTGCATGTAATTACAGGACAAGGTGGAATGGCTTTAAACTGACAGAGGATGGGTTTTAGATTAGGTATTATGAAGAAATTATTTACTATGACGTTGGTAAGACACTGGAACAGGTTGCTGAGAGATGTTGTAAATATCCCATTCTTGAAAGTTTTCAAAGCCAGGTAGGATGATGTTTTGAGTATTGAAATTAGATGATTTTTAAGGTCCCTTCCAATCCAAATCATTCTATGATTCCGAGATTCTAATATACAGCCAAATTAGCCCTGTTTGTGAATTCTGAAATCATTTCCATTCATGTTTTTTTCATCTGTTGTCATGTAAAAACTTATATTAGGAATAGGACCATTTTATAAATTTTAACATGATTTTTATTTACATTCTTATGTATAATTTACCTAAATTATAATGTGGAAGGAATAACAAATTTTTCAGGATATATTAACTAAAATAAAGCACATTTAAGGTATGACATGTCCTGCCTAAATGGTAAGAAAATGCAAAACCTATAAGCTATACACCAAAATTTTTTGTTGCTATTTCTAGCAGTATGCACATCACCACCATCAAATCCTAGGGAACAGAAGTTGGAACAGATATTATCTTCAGCTTGAGAGCTCTCAAGGGTGTATGTAACCCTTTAAATCACAATGACTCAAAACATTAGAGGCTCAGGTCCAAGCACTTTGTTGTTTGAATAATTCTACAGGGTACAAATCCTGCTCATTAAATGAAGAGCACCTTACAAAGATTAAGGTTTGGGGCATCCTGGTTAAAACAACTGTGATTCCTTCAAATGGTATTCTCAATACTTCTGAAAACAGCTGTCGCAGTGCGTGGTTTCCCGGCTGAGCGACAACAGGGGTGCGACAGTCCCCCTGGGAGCTCTGCCAATCCCAGCTATTGCAGGTCTGGCACAGGGACAGAGAACAGCAACACCGGACTTGGGGTGGAAACAGAAGAAGTTTATTCAATTTAGGAGACAAAACCCCAAGACCCCGACAAAGGTTTTGCAAGGGATTTTACACCCCTAACAAAAGGGGCGGGCTTGAATTGAGAAGCAATGAGGACAAGGTTAGGGATGAGTTTCAAGTAAGGTGACAGGGATACACAGCCTACCGGGAAAGCAGGGGGAGGAGAGAAGGTCACGTGGACCAATGGGGCATCGAGGATTAGGGGATTTTCCAGGCGGGGATTAGGGAAGAGGCTGGCCCACAGGGGAGACAGACAAGGGAGGTTCTGGAAAAGGAGGTAGGGATAACATAAGATTGACAACTAAAAAGGAGGTTCCCAGAACTTAGGAGAATGGGGGTGTCTTGGGTTAAATAAAATTGGAGTAATGTAAACAAATGCAATCATAAAAAACACACCACAGCAAACAGCATCATTTCCTTGGTCTGTGTCCTATAACAAAATGGGGAGATTTCAGATGAAAAAATGTTGCTGTTAATACAGTGAAATTATCTTCTCACTGGACAGCAGAATCTGAGCTACAAAGAAAGCCTTTGTTTTACCTCTAATAGTAAAATACTTATTCAGAAAGCAGATGAGGTATTCTCTCATTCCTCAAAAGGATGTCAGGACCTAAAGCAATCACGCTGCAAATGTGCAATCAGTGCCTCAGCATCTTAAAGTATATAAGAATCCTAGGAAGAAGCCAAGGGCAAATCCTGAGAAACATTCTTAGAAAATGTTGATGTCTCTATCTAGTACTCCCCAAGGTGCTAATAGTACATGTTATTTAAAGCAAAATGAGAGAACAAGACTGCAGTGCTCTCCATCTGGTTTGGATATCCAGCTGTGAAACTGGTGCAGGATGGGGATTCATGTGAACAAATGGATCATGGAGCAGATGATGTAAGAGCACAGGATGGATGTTTGGTGGGTGTGGCAGGTCAGCAGCTTCAGCTGGCAGCCCCATCTGCTGATACTGCCCCAATAGCTCACACCTCAGCCTCTGAACAACACTGGCCCAGTGCTCCACAGAGTCCTAGCAACTGGAGCAAAGCCAGTATCCTGTGACACGCTGCACTATGCATGCAGCACTTCCAGAGCTGACTCATGGGTCATTCATCTGTCTCTCTGCTGCAGTTGGTCAGAGGAGGACAGGGAGATCTGGCACCTGTAGCAAACCTGCTCAGAGCTGCATGCCTTATGCACCACAGCCAACGAAGTTTATGTGAAATTCTAACAATGGCTCAAATTTCTGACTCCAGATAGTGGCAAAAGCCATGCAAACACCAACCACCAGCATGTATATATCAACATCTTAAAAGGGTTCAGCAAACATCTCCATGTGAATCTGATTCAAGCACATTAATTTCAGGAAGATGTGAGAGGATGGTCAAAGAATATTCTCATATCAGATACCCAGAAAACACTCCAGTTAGGTAGAATAGAATCAGTTATAATCTAAAAATGCTGAAAATTAGCAGGACTTGGGATGGGATGAAATGCAAAAAAGAAGGCCAAAATGGAAAAAAACCCAGTCCTATAATGACAGACAGGCCTGCCTTTTACTCTCCTTTATGTACTTAAATATACTTAATCAATTACAGTTATACTCACTTTGGTGTTTAAGTAATATAACATGGCCTTAATGCAACTGCGACTCTCGAACCTTTACATCATTATGTGTAAGAGCTCAAGAACTGAATACAAATTTTCTCACTCAGGAAAATGATTTTGAAGGTAATTTGGATTTCCTAGAGTGACCACACACATGCAGGTGGCAATGTGTGAGTTAGAAATCCTTGACAGCTTTTCATTGCAAGGATGGCCTTAGCAATGTCTTACTGGGGTTTTCTATCAAATGTTAATTTTTCAGTGGTATCTAGAGAGAAATGAGGAAGTATGCATGTCCTCATATAAAGAAATATTTCATCTTTTCCCAACTCTCTAATACACTCTATGAAAGAAAAAGAACATCATAAGCAGCCATTTTTGTCTGAAAGAGAGGATGTTTTTGAGACTAAGTTCCTGCCTGTAAACCGTCCAGAAGGGTCAAAGTGGAGTAGAAGAGAGAACAGGACAAATAGATGGCTGCAGCCCATCAAAGGAGCAGGGCTATACTGAGTGTCCTGAGTGCTACTTGTAGAGGAGAGAAAGACAGAAGGCAACTGTATTTCCACCCTTCCTCTGCCACTCAATGCCATTTTAATTTTTCAAACCAGCTGTCCTCTCATGCAGGTATTACTGCTGTCCATATTCAGTAAGTAAATGTCCAGCAGAGAAAGGTCAATACGAGGTGATTCATGTGAGCAATGTCTGCAGCCCCACTAGGTTTCATGATGATATTCAGGTTTTTATGGTATTAACATGACTATCTGTCAGATGAAACCCAAACCTAGATTGGCTTGAAATTTGATGCAGCAGTGCCTCAGCATGTATTTGTCAGATTTAGAGAAAAATTTAAACAGCAAGGGTCAGTTAAAAACTGCCAACACCTTTGCATTCCCAAATAAATACCTTTTAAGAACCTCTTTCATCACATCTTATGTTTAAAGATACACAGATTTACAGTATCTCTGTAAAGCCTTAGAAGATATTCTCTTTACTAAAACCCCCTCAATTCTTATAACAGTAGATTGTTTTGTTAGTGTAATGTATTCCCGTATCAGAAGGAATACTTTGCCAAGGCAAACATGCTCACGATCACATTATTCATAAACCTGAAAGAAACATTCTGCCCAAGATCAGCATTCAGACCAGCACAAGGCTACTCCAGCTGCACAGATAATTACAAGCTGTGCAAAATTTGCACATGGTACCTGTCAGAGGACTTACACCAGCAGGAATGCACATGGGCAGACATTTCTGTTAGGGCTTACTTGGGCACTTACTTACTTACTCTCTCTACAGAGCAAATTCTTAATGCAACACTTTAGAAATATCAAAAGTAAAACTGCTACTTCTTATCTTGTTAAATCCTTTCCCCAAACTGCTCTCGCCATTACATTATTCTTTTATGGTCTTGTGATACTTTTTTCAATTCCAAAACACTTTAGCAGACTAACATGAACTCTGCCAAAGGAAAAAATCACTTATACCCAAAACATTCAGGAAAAGCCCAAAAATAAATACTATGAAAAGATGGCAAAAATCAAGAAGGAAGAGTACAACTTTCCAAGCAAATTACTTGCTGATTTACAAGTGCATAGAGATTAATACAAGTTTTGCAAAAAAATACGGGGATGCTCTGGCCACAGAAAGGTCTTTGAAAACCACGGGTATCCAACAGTGGTAAACTGGCTGTTTTCTTTACAGCATCAGACCAAAGGCACCACAGTATCTGCAGCACTGGTTAACTACTGATAGAAACTGTCTGCCTTCATGTCCTTTTGCAGCACTAAGCTACACAAAGTTTGCAAGCTCTGCAATGCGTTTACTTCAGTATCTGAACATGGCTTAGGTCACTCGATCTGAGTTGTTCTCATCACCATCAGGCAGCACTTCACACACTCCTGACAGCAAATTGGTCCAACCTGCTCCAAGAGCCATCTGGAGGGATTTTTGTAAATTGCATGCCTGTTCATGTGGCAAAACATCAAGGAATAAACAAGTCTTCATTTTTTTGCTGGATTTCTTTCAAATCATTTGAAGTGCACTTACTCATGTCATAAATAACAATCAAACTATTTAACAACAGCCTGTGAACACTTCAAGCAACCAATCTGTATAAAAATATTCATTAAACTTTTTTTAGGTGTATCAGAGATTTTGCTCTTCTGTGGCAGAAGGTAGGATTTCCATTAAGCCATTATTTGTTTAGAGGTTCCGTAAAATTGCGTTTTATAACTGTAACATTTAATAGTCTTCAATACATACTGTATAGACTACAGCTGCAGTTTTCTCATCTTGATTGTTGCATGCAAGGGGAAAGACTGAAATCAGGATGCTCTCTATAGCTTCACTATTAGAGATATAGGAAGAGAGAAAAAAGTGCAAACCTCCCTAGTTCCAAATATTGGATGGATTCAAGAACTACCACAGAACCTCAGAAAACATACTCCATTCTGGTTTTCTCTATATAGGAACAGCAAACCTACACCTAAAAAAACCCTACAGATCTTTCTACCCATTTTCAGTCAAACTGTCTGAAGTAATCCTGTTCAAGGCCTACTGGGGGGAAAATCCATTAATTTGTTCAAGGTTCCTTGTGTTAGTGAAGAGAAGCGGTTCTTAATGGAAAGATTCCCTGGTGACTGCTTCCCTTCTTTTTCATACATGAACAATCCCTGTGCCCAAACAATACTCCAGCAATTGCAAGGCTTGTAAGTAGGAAAATGATATTAGGAGACTATTTAAGTACAGTTAACTTCTGGGGCCATTTGGCAGCTAGAAAATGAAAAAGAGAGTGATCAAATTAGTTGTCCACAGAAGGATGTCTCACAGGAGACAGCAACGCTGATATCCCCGTTCTAGTTAACAGGGAAGCAAGCTGGAGTTCCATTCATCAAAACCAGGAAAACTTCGGTCAGCACAAGTTTTTCTTCAGTAACAGCAGTAGAAAGAAGAAACTTTAACTTCATAAAGATGATGAAGAAACATGATACTATTTCAGTTTTGTAGCTATTCAAAAGACACAGTTATCTTTCTGAAAGTTTAGTTCCACGCTGTGTAGTATCTTCTTGAATGGTGATGTTGCTTCATCTGTCATCCAAATAAGTTAACATTCCTTTTTGCAAGCATAGTCTCATGACTGCCATGTACAGGACCATATTCTTCCTTGATCTGCTGTTTTGGACCTGTGTTACACCAGCCACTGTCTTTCTGTGCCCTCTCTCAAGGCCCTTCCTTCTTGTAGTTGCCTGCAATTTGTTCACTACTTAAAAACCTGACAATTTGTGGACCTCTCCCAAAGTCCTTTTCAGGAAAAAACAAAACAAAACAAAAAACTGTTATATTCCGTTTACAGGAAGCAGATACTGATTTGGAGTTATTTTCAGCAGTTAAGTATATTTCTTTTTACACTTTCAGGATCTTGCATTGAAAAGAGATCTCTGAGACAGCTTTGCATTCTAAATCCTTCAAAACCAAACACATGCTGGCCTGATCAGCTACTTCACTGCAAATCCATAAAGGCAACTTACTCCTCCTTATGTATCACCACGATCACAGCACACTGTGGTGTCATTAGAAGCATAAATTTCAAGGAGTATAAGTTCACAAATAACAGCAGCAGTTCTATTCCAGTGGCTACCAAGAGAGTCCTAGAGATGCTTTTGGTGATAAATCTTTCCAGAAACCTCAGGACTCTACAGTTATTTTGTGGAAAGTCTTGAGAGCTGTTTCTAGGAGGTTACTGAATTTCTGACCACAGAGGGAATATCACTGCCTTAAAAAATCATTAATAGCTGTGGTCAGAAATTACTTTCATTCTTGAAGCAATGGTATTTCAGACACTCAAACCCTTCATATTTTTTGCTGCATTTCTCAAGTTCACTCTCTAATGCGCTATAACATCTGCTTTGGAAAAGTGTGAAGATAACCCATATGAAAGAATTCTTAGTAGAAAATTTTAAAGGAAGACTATTTTTAAAATAGTCCAGATGGGGAATAATGAGTAAGCTTTTTCTTTAAGTTGATCTCCAGCTCAGAGGCTCCCTGGCTTCAAAGTCACACATCTTACCTGAAAGACAGGGGGAGGGATATTTATAATTGCCTCCCAGCTCCTGTTACTTACACACTCACTGATATTGGGGATGGGTTTTTCTCATGTTTGGTACAGTGGCTGATTCAGTCTCTCTCCTTGATATGACAACACTTGCAGGAATGGATATCAGTCTCTATGCTCCCCAGTCATGCCACAAACCTGGTCAGTAAGCACAGGGATGCTTTGCAAGGGTATAGAGTACTGTGAGAAAGACAAGGGTAAAAACAAATAGGTCCTAACTTTGTTTGGTAATCGACTGTGCAAAAAGAGTGGGGAGGCTGTTGGGAATAGTGGGTTGGGACTAGTATGAGAAAACTGGGACAGTACAGTTCTGTGCCTGAGTGACAAATATTTTCTTTGTTCTCAAGTCATAGATTTATTTGCTGTACACAAAGAAATGAAGACTCAGTTTTCCCTTTGATTGCCTATTGAACTTCAGTTGCATTTTGCATTAAGATTCAGTGGTGAATGAGTAATTTCAAAGGAAGGACACAGACAGAAGAAAATCTCTTTGACTAGCCAGCCAACAATAGTGCCTCAAGAGTCAAGTTATAGAAAATGTGAAATTTCAAACAATGCTGCAAAATGTCTTTCCTTGTTTTTTAATTTCAAGATTAGAAGAAAGTAGGATTCTACTTACCATTTCATTCAAAATTTACACAATTTGACGAGAAAGGTGAAAGAAATCCTCACGAGGTACGCTTCATGAGAAAATGTACCTTATTGCTGTATAAATGCATTAAGGCACATAACCTTTCCCATTCCAGCATTACCCCAATTACCTTAAAAAGTAAGTCTCTGGCTGTTTTGATCACCCTTTTTTCAGAGGAAACTATGTAAACTGAAAAAATAGAACAGATAATAATGTTCCTGGGAGATTTTCAAATCACAAAATTAGAGTAATTGTAATATGCAAGCTGGACATGATCATTTGTTCTGACCAAGAATTCCATACACATAATGACTCTTACAATGTCTTTCTCTGCAAGAAGTCTATTCTTGGGCATACACATGAAGGATGGATTGATGAGCCTTCTCTATCTTATAATAAACTGTCAAAACACTTGGAAATATTGTCCATCAAAGACAAGGACAAAGCTGTATTTTCTTCTTCTACACAGTATCCTCATTAAATCTTCCAGAGCTGGAGTTCATTTCCCCACAGGAGACCTCACGGTGGTGTGCTTTGCATTGGTATCTAGAAAGGTATTGATGACACACCAGTGGTTTGGCTACTTAACCTCCTAAGATGGTAAAATGGCAAACGCTTACTTAGGATTCACAGGTGGATCTTTTGTTTGCACTGGAAAACCTGCAAGATTTAGCCCCTTCATTTTCTGAGTATTGCAGTAATCATCACTAAGTACTAAATTCCAAAAACATTCCCAACTGGACTGTGAAGGTGTGATGCTTCATATAATGTTTCTATTGTCACAACATGATGAGGAAACCACTGTGAATTATGATTATTCTTATTTTACAATTAAGGAGTAATCATAAAAATGTAATATCCACAGTAATATGAGGCTTTTTGAGGTGAAAGAATAGACTTGTCTCCTTGTGCTTCATTCAGAGATAAGTGTTCTTCTAAATAATTTTAATTTTAAAACTTGGTTTTCTTGACTGCATGTAGAACAGTTGTGTTTTTCAGAATTATGCTCTATGGCTGATATTATCTGAATTTAAAGGGCTAAATTATTCTACACTGCTCAAGTACCATGCTTTTTTAAGGTTCCCAGTAAAGCTATTTATTATAAGAAAGCTAGTTCATAACTATAGGTTCAGAAAAGGAAAATATTTAATGCCACTCAAAACCTGGATTACACGTACATCTTTATTGGAAGAAAGTGCTCAATCACATAATTTATCAGCAAAGGGAGAAGAATTGTCAGTATTATTGGTGATGCAATTGGGAATTTCACAAATCTGTTCAATGTTTGCGATTTTGCCCTGACGGTTGTTCCTCCATAATGACATATTCCATATCAAAAATAGCTGTGATTTGATATTTATTTGTATGATCAATCAATGCTCTCCACACAACTACCACACTAAAACTTGTTCTAGAAAATGGTATCTAGAAAAACCAGCACATATGCACTTGGTTTTTGAACATATATGGAAAGACTATCATGAACACCAACATGAAAAAGTTATATTTCATAATGAAGATTACATTAGAAACCTGGATTTCACTCATGTGATGTGTTACTTTCAAAGGAAAATTTAGGCTATTTCAAAGAACACAATAACAATGTGGTACTCATTCTAAAATATATGTTAAATGCCTTAAGTTATCATTACCCTTTGTATCTCTTGGTTTATACTCATCTGACCTTTATCCTTCTAGAAACAACCTAAAGGCAAAGATCAAGTCCATGTCTCTTGTGGCAGACCTTAAAGAAATTACTAAAATTAGTAATTAGATATAGTCAAATATTAAATATCCCATGAGCTATTTGCATGGTCTATAGTTTCACTGCCCAAGTCTACACTGATTCAGTGATGGCAGCATTAAAGTAGTATTAAAACATTAGTCTAAAGACAGCCAAATGTTGCCACACATCAGTACATAACTCAAGGTAAACTTCAGTGAGATTTGTTTTCTATCTGCCAAGATAACATAGCAATAAAAAACTCCTAACATTAAGGCAAAACCAGATCATTAGCTACCAGGTAGATGTTGGTTTACAGTCATTATTACAACTCTCTTCCCAAAATTGGCTAAAAGGTGTTCACAATCGCAAGCACAGTCTCACTGATAAAAATTCTAAGAGATCTGGTAGTATGCAATTCACACGTGTTTTCCTTGTTCTTGAACCCCTTCATGGCTCCATTTTTATCACTTTAAATCCTAAATATTCATGATAGGCACAGCAGGCCCATCCATACATTAGTCCATTCACTCACTATACTGAGTTACAGCCTTTAAAGACAAACCAGAAATTTCTCTGCTACTGGTCTGATATAGTGAGCTAAAGAAACTTGTTAAGAAACTCCCAAGTTCTCTTCACCATTTTGGGATGTGCTTTCCTTTTGCCCAGTCTCTTCATGGTATGACCTTGTGTCTTAGTGCAAGGCACACTACAGTTCTCTATGCTTTTGAGAGAATAAGTTTCCATACCTATTGGCATGGAAAAATTACTTCATGTCACAATCACAGTGGTAAATGATATGCCAAAATAAAGGACATTTGAGATAGGATCTTTTTCCTGAATGATTTTTTCAGTCATGCTGGTATGGCTTCTCATCCTGCTGAACAAGCCAGTCATTTTCCACTCACCTGTTCCTCCAGCTCCAAAAATTATGTCCTTCACTTACGTATACAAAGACAGTTTTACTCTCTCTCAAATCCTGTCTTATTCCCCCTACAGTGTCATGGGTCTTTCCAGTTCCTAAAACCTGAATACCACAACTCCAAAGCCCTAGTGAAAAAGTGGCCCAGACTGCAGCTCAGGAGAGGTAGTGATGAACAGCATGGGGATAGGAATTGAACGCCTCCCTCAGACAGCATTTTACCCCACAGAAACACACCCCTCACAGGACAAACTGTAAGGGAGAAAGTGCCTTAGCCTCCTTGCTTTCAATACCCAGCCCATGGTTTCTTTGTGAGTATTTCTAGCCACACTACTGGTCTCTGTAAATTCAGACATCGAGAGAAACAAGACACAGGACAGCACAGGTTTGCAAGTCTACATTATCACATCCAGTATAAGGAATAGTGGTGATATTATGTACATGTAGACAATACATGCAGTTTCAGTTGGTATTTACGGGGATTTATGAGATTTATGACTAAAAGAGGAGAGTGCTTAAGCCTCTGAAAGTTGATTAGGATGTTTTCATCTCTGTCTAAATCACATTGCTTACCAATAGGATGCTAAAACAGCAGATGAAAAGGCAACCAGAATGTGAAGTTTACCTGGAAACAAACATCATGCTATGTACACTATAGCAACTCAAAAACTGTCTTGTACATCCACGCAGCAAGAGCAGACCTGACACTGGAGGACATAAACACTTGTTTTCCATAAGAACCTAAGATCCAAGCCTGGATCCATGATGTGTTGAAGTCTTTTGAGCCCTTCACTACAACAAAAACATTGAGGTGATGAAACAAGTCCGGAGAAGTGCAACAGAGCTGGTAAAGGATCTGGAGCACAAGTCTTATGAGGACCAGATGAGGGAATAGGGGAGTGTTTATTCTGGAGAAAAGGACACTCAGAGGATACCTTACACTCTGCAGAACTATCTGAAAGAAGGACATAGTGGCATGGGGGTCATTCTCCTCTCCTCAGTCACAAGTGACAGGATGAGAGAAAACAGCCTCAAGTTGCACCAGGGAGGTTTAGATTGGAAAAATTTCTTCACAGAAAGGATTAGCAAGCATCTGATGCTCAAAGACCAGTAAGGGAGAAAAGGCTTTTAGCTTACTAAAATCAGAATCAGTGAAAGTTTTGCTATCAAAGATGTTAGATGCATGTATAATTATACATTAGTAGCACTGTATTCGCCATCATATAAGGGATTCTTTCAATAGGGAGAACTCCTGCTTTCCAAATTGTAAGACTAAAAATTCAGTATACATATGCCCAAGAAAAGACAGTTTTTAGAGAATAAATGCAGTTGAAAAGGATATTAGGATATTTTGGCTATGAAAAATATTAGGATATTTTTTCTGTGAAAAAAATCCAGACTCAATGAGATCAAAGGCGGCCCAAATAAATGTTGTCTCCCGTATGACATTATGTCTACAGAGTGATGTCAAAATGGAGAGCCTTCCAACAGAGTATTTTTTTATCTACTACATATACTTCTGTAGCACACCTACATATCTAAAGAAAGACAACCAGTTTATTTCACAGACATCTCTCAGCATACTTGAAAGAGTATTGTTCTTTAGTATTTGTGCTGGTTTGAAAGC
>VYXD01004390.1:2137-17345 GCA_013397195.1 Hylia prasina
CGCGGGGCCAGCGGCTCCCGGAGGCCTCAGGAAAGGCGGTGGGAAAACATCCCCCAAGCCCCAGCTGGCGACACGGGCAGCTGCCGGGGCTTTTCCTCCCTTCCCCACTGCTGCTGTTATTTGGGCCTGAGCATGGCCGGGGCCACTCTCCCGCAGGGGCAGCGGCTCCCTGGGGCCTGACTGGGCCCGGCCCAGCCCCTCATGGCAGCCGCCGCGAGGTGTTACCTGATTGCTCGCCAGGAGAGAAAGAGAGTGGCTGCTCCACCTTCTCAGCTTTTATAGGATATTAACAAAAATTGCATCCTGTTTCCTCAGTGGCTAAACTACCTGCCATCAGAGCCAAGAACTGGCCTCTGATAGGTGTTCAACCTTTCCAAAGGAAATTTAGGTCCAGGCAGGTTAACACCCCACAGCCTCCTTCCAGCAAAAAATCAAACAGTGTCAACCCATAACATAGGTCTATTTTAATGGGTAGGGATTGTGAGTTTCTGTTGAGGGGAAGTCCACGGGGGACAGTAAAAAGTGCTGGGATGGTTCACTTGGGAATTGACAAGTGAAGTAAGACAAGAACTAGAGGGCAAGACCAGGTTGGCCTTGTGCTTGCTACCAAGAAGATTATATAGCCCTGCTGCAGCAGCAACCCCATAGGGGTAAGGTGGAAGCAGAAGCTATACCAGACCTCTCTCATTCCTCAATTGTCTTTTCCCTTTAGCGTTCAATACAGGTACAACTGGCAAGTGGAGTACAACAGAAACTAGAGGGCAAGATCGAGTTGACCTCTGTACTCCCCACCAAGATACACCTGCTATGGGTAGCAACGCCATAGGCATGGTACATGAGAGTAAAAGCTATACTAGACCTCTGTGATTCCCTTTTCTCTGCTCCAACCAATTCATGTCACCTACTTCACCAATCATTTTGCTTAAGGAAAACCTAAACGGTTTTTTTTTGTCTCTTATTCCCACTGTCCTCACCCATACCAACAGATGCTCTTATGGCTAATCCAATGTTAAATTTGACTCAGGAAGAGTAGGACTGTGTCATCAAAAATGAGAATTAATTTCTTGACCCAAATGACTTATAGAAAAGGAAGAGGGGGGTTAGTTATAGATGGGTAATGAAATGGTTTGCTCTCTCAATTAAGGGATGGATATTATGTGTATGTTAAGAGAAGTTTCATTGATGTATAGTTATGTTATTGTGATTTGTTGTTTAAACGTCCTCTGTTCTCCCCATAGTCCCCTTCCTCCCACTCCCCCCTCCTTTATGGTTGCCAAGGGATGGCCTTGGTAGCTGGGACATGAAGGGAGGGCTGTACCTGTGCCCCTTGCATCAGGCATTTGGGAGGAGGGAAGGCCTGTTACTAGGAGGCACGGCATGACAACACCTGACCTCCAATCAAGTTGCAAGAAAGCAGTGTCCACCAATGGACGGCAAAGAAGAGCTGATTGGCAGACTTTGGGAAGGCCCAGGGTTGCCTAATGCAACACCAAAGGTATAAAAGTCCTTTGTTGTATTTTGTTAAGGTCTTTAATAAACCTTTGAAATGTTAAAAAGTGAGCATCATTTCTCACACTCTCACACGAGCCAAAAATGCCTGAGCAGGTAGAGCTTTTGAAGAGTTTGGGCTTGGATTAGAGACTTCAAAAGTTCCTTCCCCTCTGTGTTTCTGTTTTGTGACACAGTCATGATGCAAGGCATTGCACAGGGATTAGTGACCAGCAGAACTCCCCTCTGTAGATGTCTGGTCCAGAAGAGATTTACTTCAAATCCAGGGCAGATAATACTGAGGTGTCTCTGCCAACTCACCTCCTGTTTGCCCCAAAGCAATCTCAGCCTATGCAGCCCTTGTCAGACAGGGACAAGACAAATGTGCATACCTTGAGCACTCCCCACCCAGACAACCCCCATCCCAAATAGTGCTGCCACTATCACCATCCATCACAGCTCTGAAAACACCTCAGATACTTGTGCTGGCTGACAGTTCTCTTCCTCCCTGGGACCCAGGAGGTCTCTGACACAGTTCAGAGAGCCAGGGCTGGAGCACCAGAACTTCTGGAAAAGAAAGGGACTTGATTTGATTACTTTTTCTTCTCCTTTGGCAAATATTTCAGTGCAGATACTGAAAATCTTTCAATTCACTAAAATCTGCTCATGTGTGCTATTTCTTCCAAAGTCAGTCCCTTTTCTGGGTGTCTCTCCACAGGGCTGATGAGCCACATTCTGTGTGTGTCCAGGCATGTTCTGGGGTAGAAGAATCAATTTATTCCCCTTTATCAAAGGGCTGACAAAATCCCTTGGTGGTGGTCATTCCTGTGAGCATGATGAGGAGCTGGAAGGGGCCGGCTGGCAGGACATTAATGGCAGCTTGTTTGTACTCTGAGCAGGCTGCCCTAGCCCTCAAGCTCTTCTTTTCTTTGGGCAAGTCCTGCAGGGCAGTAGTGCTCACCTACCCCCCACTAGTGCCAGCCCCTTGGAAATCCTGCTCAGGTCACCCAAACAGCCAGACCGCACCTGTGAAGGCTGACAGTAGTGCCAAGGAGCATTCCAGCAGGGAAGGTGAGTTTATGCTTCCCCTGAGACTGAATCACAGAATCATTTAGGTTGAAAAAGGCCTTTGAGATCATCGAGTCCAAGCTATGCCCAACCCTCACCTTGTCACCCAGCCCAGAGCACTGAGTGCCACATCCAGTTGTTCCTTGGGTACCTCTAGGGTTGGGGACTCCAAAGCTCCCTTGGCAGCCCCTTGCAATGTTTAATAACCCTCTCTGTGAAGAAATTCCTCCTAGTGTCCAACCTTCCCTGGCACACCTTGAGCCTTTTTTTCTGGGGCACGCTGTAGCTGCAGAGGGCTCTGAGCCCTGACTAGACAGGGGTGGCCACAGCAGGACCTGTCCCCATTACAGCTGGTTGAGCTTGTGTGTTCTTCAGGATTGAAGGGACAGTACACACCCAGTGTTGTGTCCTGAATCCCTCTCTTGCGGGGAAATGTTTGACTAACTCAAGCAGCCCCTCTCTGTGTAATCATTCAGGCCCTGGCAGCAGAGGCAGGGCTGTGCTGAAGCCAGGCTCAGTTTTCCTGCTCCAAACCAGATGCTGTGACACTGGTGATGGACAGACAGAGAAGGCACATGAGGGAGCAGAGGAGAGGGTGTGTGTGCCCCTTTCCCGCAGTTTCTCCACTCCGAAGGTGTTTATCCTAGTGACAAGTGCTATGGGTCTTTCATAACTGCTGCATTAGCAGAGGATCAAGTGGCACTTAATGGGAGCAGTCTGCCTCATAAAGTGTGATGGGAAAGGTCCCCAAGGTCAAAGGGAAACATTTTCAGCAGGCTGACACAAGACTTGGCTTCTGCCTGACAACAGGTGCCAGTTTGCTGGGCTGCCCTCCCCTCCAGCCCTGCTGCTGCCCTGTCCCCTCCTGTGGGCTCCCTTGGGGCTCTGCAGCAGCGCCAGGGAGGGTCTGTGAGCTCCCTGTGTGGTACACAGGGAATAAACCTCCTGCAGAATGCAGGGAAAAAGGGGAACCTGGGGCCACCGGTTGGCTTCTGAACTAGGGAAAAAAGGAAGTCAAGGGTGTGACAATGCTTCCTTGGGAAGCTGCTCCAAGCCAAATGGTATGTTGAGCATGGCTGGGCCCTTCACTTTGAAAGGAATGAGAGGGATCTGTCTTTATAAACAAACTGTGGGTAAAGCTAGATACTGAGTGATGAATGAAGCAATGGGAGGAACCACAAATCCCATAGGAAAAGAAAATTGGGGGGGTATACTTTAGAAGATTATGATGTTATTGAGGAAGTCTGTACCTCTCAAGTACCTCAGCCGATGGCAAGAGAGGGAAACGTGGCCGGGAAATTAGGAGCCTATGTCCTCTAAAAATTTGAGAGACCCCAGGGGAATAGCCCCATGGCCTCTCCCTTTATTCGAATAAGATTACAGGACTCTGTCTCCTTTATGGACATAAACTTCTGGTGTTTGTGGATTAATTTTCCTGACAACTTCAATGCCACAATAAACAGCTCCACTGCTTACAGCAACTGGTTTTGCTAGGGTTTGTATATCCCTGTGCTGGACCTAAGTTGGGTTTGCTGAAATGAGGTTGCGGGGTCTTAGCCAATCTACAGTTTGAAACACCCCCAGTTTGCCCAAGCCGGGTGAAATCTTACTGCTGCCCCTGGCAAGCCTGTCCCTGCAGTCAGACACATATTGATGGCTTTGCCCTCCTCTCTTGCTGCTTTGGTGTCTCATCTGTCTTACACAGTTTCATTTGGGACAATGCAGGGTATTCAGTCCAGGCCAAGTTGCTGATGACAAGCTAATTAAAGACCAAGCAAGGGAGGAGCAGCCTAATGAGAGAGAAGTGGGAGGAAGGGCAGTTTGCCAGGACTGTGCTGGGAGACTGGCTCAGTGGAACTAATTGTGTGCTGTAATTGATGGTTGAGGGGAGGCCCTCCTCACATAGACTGTAGGGCAGAGGAACAGAAACCTGCTTCCAAGGCCTGATCACACCTTCCCAGCTCCAGGGTTTTCTCTACAGGGTCAATCCTTAGCTTAACATGGAGTTACCTCTCCTACACCATTGGAAATAGGAGACCTGGAGAGCACAGTATGGCCATGTCAGTGCAGACAAAAAGCCAGGGTCAGGAGTAGCATCTTCTCAGGACTGGCAGTACTCAGGCTGGAGGTCCTGTGCCCCCAGCAGCCCTGACCATGAGCCACAGGATCACAGAATCATTTATGCCGAAAAGACCTCCAAGATCATCCATTAACCAAGCACAAGCCATCACTAACCCACATCCCTAAGCTCCACATCCACTTGTTTTCTGGATATTTCTGGGGATGGTGACTCCACCACTGCCCTGGGCAGCTGTGCCAGGGCTTGATCACCCTCTCAGTGAAGAAATCTTTCCTAACACTCGGTTTAAGCAGGACCTGGCCAGCTCCATTCCTGCAGTCCTGTGAAGGTTACCCCAAGTACTCACAGGGAATCAGCACAAACAGCCAAGTGCTGCAGGTGGTGATGGGGCTGTGACAGAGCTGTGTTAGGATGGCCCTGGTCTTAGCACCTCACCCTGGGTCCATTTCATCCAGAATAATCAAGGCAAGGCTATTCCTCACCTCTGGGGAATGATGAAGTATGAGAAAACATCATTCATGAGTATGAAGAGACTTTTATTTGGCTTGCTTTCTGCTGTTTCCATGCTGAATTTCCTTTCTGAATGGTGGCATTGAGACTTCTTTGATTCACAACCAAATTATTCAGTGCATCTCACCAAACATGAGGAAATGACTGAGAGCTTTTGCATGCTCTCTGTAGCTCCAAAAGGGACTGTGGACTGTAGAATGGTTGTATCTTGTGTGTTTTGTTCTGAAATCTGGAGAAAGATTTTTCTAGCCTTTGCCTCAGGAATGCTCATTTCTCAAGTGAAACGATGCAAGAGCTCTGTGTTTCCCACCTCCTCAGGAAAGTATGGGGATTTCTGCTGCAGCAGACCGTTCCTAACCATAAGGCATGGCCCAAAGGCTGTTGTAGCAGTTGTGTTTGGCACAGGCTCTGCCAGGGATCTATCTGTTTGCAGGGAGAGCTCTGTCCTTGAGGCCAAGTGCCCAGGGCAGTCAGTGGGTGCAGCCGCCTGCACTGCCCTCCCTGCGCCTGTGACCTCTCCTCACAGCTTCTAAAATTCCTCTCACCACGGGGGGGCATTTCCTTATTATCAACACCTGCTTGGACAGGCAGAGGCACTGACCCCTTCCAGACCTGCTGGGACTGAAAGCTTTGGGGCATCATTCTGTGGAGGTGTTAAAGCTGGCTGTGGGTAATTTATGGTCTGCAGCAGGGACACAGCCCCTGGGTGCAGGGCGCTGGGGCAGGAGCTCTGCTGCCAGCTGGGTGTACAGGGGGGAGGAGGGGACACTCCTTGGTCACAGCTTCCCACATTCTCCATCACAAGTCAGCAGTGTCATGAACTCCAGGAAACTGTGGTGATTCTGAGGCCCCAGGACCACAGAAGGTGCCATGAAATGCTGTCAGAGGCACCCGCACACAACTGATGGGGGAACCATCACAGCAGAGAACAGACACACACAAAAGGTGTATTTCTGTTTGGATGAAACACCCATCTGGGATTTCCATCTAAAGGATGTGGAGGTCTTGCAGTGGGTAAGAATTGGGACCTCCTGTTCCAACGGCTTCTCTGGCAGGGTGTTGGAAGCCTGTAAACCTGCTGTGACACTGGCTTGTTCACCCAAATGAGTGCACTGGGGTACCCAGAGCTCTCCTCATGGCCCTGCTGCTGGGCTGGGATATGGGGGCATCGTGCTGTGCACACAGTTCACTGTAGGCTGGCAATTGAAAGAGAATGTCCTAGGGTCAGGACAACAAATTGCCAAAATAGCTGTATAGCAAGTCACCCCCAACTGGCATTTACTGCAGCCAAGAGTTTCTGAGCTCAGTGTCTCCTGACCATTTGTCCTCCCAGATCTCCTGACCTTAGAAAAGGCCTCTGAATTTGAGTGTCAGAAAGCTGTGACACCAAGTTCCCATTATAAAATAAATCTATGGTAACTCTGTCAGAGTTAGCTTTTTATTATAACCTTGTTTTTCCAACCAGGAGGTTGGGCTAACCACATCTGGTGGCTAAAAGTCTCCTGATATTCATCTTTATGGACAGTTATTTTCTTTGTCCTTCTCTCACCTTGTCTCCCCTTTTGGTATTTAACTTTGTAAGATATTTAATATTTTTTATCACCCATCTCTCTTTTGTTGGGCTGAACAAAGTAACCTTACTCACTCTATTTTAATACAACTTGCCCTCCACTACCTGAGCAACCCATGGTGCCACCTCCACACATCCTCCTGCTTGAGAAACTTGGTTTTCTACATGCACAAACAGCTGTGTTTCCTGGATTGTGGTGGAGGCCTCAAAAATTGGGATCAAAAGCTGTCAGTGATATTTCCCTAACAGCAATACTTATCAGCTCATTCTGGAATTGCTCATGAAGTTTTCCATCCACGCTCTCATGGTGATTTCCATTCCTGTGTCCTCTGTCCTCCAGTCAGCTTTGTCATTACTATTTTTACCATCATTATGATTTAAAATGGAGCCTTCACATATTCTCACCTTCTCAGTGATGCAGAGTCAACCAATTTCATCTTCTTTTTTTCGTCTACATTTTTTCACGGCTTGTCTTAAGGAATTTGTACCGTCCTACCTAGGTTGATATTTGTCAATTCTTACTTAATCACTTAACCAGGCTTCACAAACAGACCAGGTTGGAAAAGGCATAAAAGCCAGCAAAACATCCCTTCTCAGACTCATCAGGACAAGAAACCTGACAGAATCTGTAGGTGTGAGAAAGATGTGAAGGGAGTAACTTGGGGAATCAAGGTCGTAGTAGAAATAAAAATAACCTACCTTTTTTTTTTTTTTTTTCCCATCCGTGTTTGGGGTGGAGGTCCCTACACTTGAGTCGCTCATTTGTGAGTGTCTCCACTTAAGTCAGTCTCAGACTGAAGCCTCAGGGAGCTGTGGAATGTAGAAATGAAGGAAACCAGCAGATTTGAACAGAGATGAAAATGGACCAGAGAGATGAAAATCTGCCCCAGTGCAGGGATGGAACAGCTGAACTGTGGTCTTATACTTAAAAATGACTTTGTACTGTGACAAAAAACTTGAGGATGAGAGTCAGGCTCCTGAGTGTAGCAATAGACCCAATTCCCTGGCAGGAATGGCATCTTCAGAACACCTGTACAAGGTCAAAGCAACCTGGTCACTCATGGGTTTCCTCCCCCACTGTACACAGATGAAACAACATGGATCTTCTCTGAGCACATACAAATGTATTCCTTTCATAAGACAAGACTCCTCAGATATTAATAATAGCTGATATCAGAGTGCAGCATGACAGCAATTCCTCACAGGGCCTTAGTGGCAGACTTTCTGGTAAGCAAAATCATTAGAAGAGAAATGTTGCCAGGAATCCTAAATCCCTGACTCTGGTGTGCTGAGGTTTGGAAGCGTCTGCCTCCAAACTGCCTTATGGAAGATGATTTGTCAGGATGGTTTTCTGCTCAGGAGTTCTGCTTTCTGCAGTGCTTGCCCTCCTTCATGTCATGCCTTTGCTGACAGGCACTGTCACTCCACCTTCACCTTGAACTCTCTTGTATTAATTTTTGTTGCCTCCTTTTAGCCCTTTATCCATTTCCACTTATTTAACAAAGCAAGTCTCTGCAGTTTTGCCCTTGTACTTGTACACAGAAACTTCACTATCATCTCATGTTCACTGCTCAAAGTTAGCACAACCTTTCCACTTGGACAGGAGATGTTCTCGGATGGATGCCATCTTGAAGATGAACCAGCTCTGTGTGCCCATCATAAAGCTCTGGACCCTGGGCTAAATCCAGAGACATGTGGCCAGCAGAGCAAGGGTGGTCGCAGAGGGGACAGAGGGACAGACTCTTCGTGCTTCCAGATTACAACTGGCAATGGCCACCATCCAGGTGATTCAGGAGGTTCAGGTTGGGCACTAGGAAAAGGCCTCTCCAGGAAGCTGGTGCAGGCCTGGGTCAGGTCATGAGAGAGGGGGTATCTCCATCCTGGTGAGAGTTTGGGGCATTTGCTGAGACTTGGTGGAAAAGCCTTGGCTGCTCCAACCTGCTGTTCCAGATAGTCCTGCCCTGAGTGGGAGGATGGACTGGGGACCTCCAGAGCCCCAGTCCACTGCCACCTCCATGGTTCAGTGACCATCAGTGACCCAGCTGCATCTCTTTGTCACCTTTCAGGTGTCTTTCAGGTTCACCAGGCCTGAACAGGCTTCCCAGGGCAGTGGCGGAGTCACCATCCCTGGAAGTGTTCAAAACACATGGACACTTGGAGGCAGGGTCTAGTAGTGAATGTGGCAGTGCTGGGGGAATGTTGAACTCAGTGGTCTTTGAGGGCTTTTCCAACCTAAATGACTCCATGATTCTGTGACTGTGTGACTTTGCTTGACCCTGAGCCTCGTAGGAGTTCTCTGCCCTTGTGTCTCTAGAAATAATGCTTTGGGCAATGTAAAATGGCAAATACTAAACTCTTTTCAAGAATTACAGCAGATAGATAAATCCTACAGGCCTCAGCTGCTCTGTGGAGACTCCCAGCTTTTCTGCCACGTTCTGACCAGCTCTGGGACCCATGGATGGTTTGCCTGATACACCGAAGAGCTGAGGGTTAAAGAACCTCTCCTGGGTGAAATATATAAGGAATTGTTAAAGCCACTTGTTTTGAAAGGGGTCCCAATGCCTTGAGACTTGTAAAGTTAAACTGGGGCCACTCTTCTCCTTTCCCCCTCTGGTTGAGCTCAGCAATCAGCTGACATAGTTAAGCTGATAGTCATTAGATTTATATGTCCTTTGCTTCTGGCATTCTGTCCTGTCTGCTGGGGGAGTTTTGGGCTGATGACCTTTGTGGCATGTGGCAAGGCCAGTGAGTCTTGGCTTCTGCCGTAGACGGCTGTGGCTTGTTGTTTAAAGAAGTTTATTTCTCAAGGCTGTGGTCAGCAGTGAGCGATGCACTTGTGCTATTTTTGCAGGCATACCTAGAGAGTCAGGAAGGAGGCCAGAACTCCAGAGAAGACAAACTGCAGATCTCAATGCCCTTATCAATGAGGTGTATGTTCATAAGCTACAAAGGAGACACAATTTGTCCAGCAGGATAAATAAAGAGGGAGAACAGGGAGAAGAAAGGCACCTGGAGTATCAGATAGCCACTTAGAAGATTATGGATAGATGGGAAAATACTACATCAGGAAGAGAAAGCTGAATTTTTAGTCCTGATATATGGGACAGAGAGCTAAAATTGTGCTTTGAAAGACAAACATGTACAAAGCTCAGAAATTTTGTCTTCATATACTTGCAGAAGGTGAGAAGCAACAGCTGATGGTTTATTGGTCCTGCTTTTTAGAGCTCCTTAGAATTTTTCTCTGGGTTGCTGTGATTCTTGTTCTCCGTGCTGGATTGACCCTCCTGCATCAGCAGCTCGCTCTCTGCTCTGCTGCCAGTTTGGAGTGGGATCCAAGTCCCTCAATATTGCCATGAAAGGGGTGGGAAGGATGGCCAGGAGAGCATCTCACCAGTGCATTCCTGCTTCCAGCAAAGATTGGGCAACTGTCAGTGTGACCCAGCTGGCCTGAGGAGCTAGAGGGAGTCCAGACTGGTAGTGGAACTGAGGAGTACAGGTCAGCTGGTTTGGGTGATAAACACGTGAGGCTTCTTCCCTTCTGCTCTCCACTGAGGGCTGCCCAGACAGCTCAGCCCTTCTGTGGTCACTGTGGGGAAAGAAACTTTGCTCTGGTAAGACCTTCACACTGGAACTCACAGGGTGCAACGAGAGGAGTGAGTGGTGAGTGTAAAATGAGAGATGCCGGAAAAATAAGCTGAATGAAGCTGAAGAGCACATGAATGAGAGCATGACCCATTCACTGTCACGGTCACACACAGCCCTGAACCACCTGGGACACTCAGTCTGTCAGTCCAAGAGATTGACAAGGACATGCTGGATTTGGAAATGCCCAAACTACAAGCAATTTGCTTGCCCTTCAGTTTGCCCCAGAGCAGCAGCCCAGGTCTGTCTCAATGCAGGGTTAATCAGGGCCTTTGCGTGGGTCTGGTTTCCTCCTGCTCAGCTCCTGGCACAGGCATTGTCTGCCTCAGCCACCCTTCCCAGAACACGGATCTCCCTCATCCATCACAGTTCTGACACAAGATCCCTCTGACACCCACCCTCCTTTCCTCCCATTCCAGATCAGCAGCGCTGACATTATCCTGCTCCTTTCAGTGATCCATCCATCCACCCATCCATTCCCCATCCATCTCCCTGAAAAGTGACCTGCTCACTATGACCCCCCCCAGCCCAGAGCCTGCCTGTCTGGCTGGCTGGGAACAGCAGGACGTGCCTGGGGGTGGAAAACACAGAGTGTGTGTGACTGTGGGTCACCAAAGCAATCCAGGAAAACCATCTCCTGGAAACTACCAGAGACAGTTTGTAAACTGGGCTGCAGACACGAGATCATCAGCCTGCTCCAATTCAGAGGCTCTGCTTTTCCCAGGCAGTTGCACACTCAGCTGTGTTGAAGGGAATAATGTTGCAACGAGGTGACAAAGATCAGTATAAGACATTAGAGGAGGGGAAGATGATTTATTTTAACACAGAATGTTTTCAATTACTCAGGATCAAATACAGCTAGCCCTTAACACCAAGATGTATCCCAGTGATTTTCCCAGCATGCAGGCACCAAGAGATGTGCATCCAAATGATTTCAGTGATGTCAGGGAAGCCTCCAGGTACTCAGTACCTCCTAGGTCTGGATGCTTCAAACTGAGGTGACTTGAAAAGTGAAGTTTTGCATCTTCAGGAGCCTTGAAGTGGCTTCATTTTCTCCCACTGCCTGGGCCACGCCACATGGCCATCTGACCATGATCTTCTTGGGCATCTCCAGTTCTGGGCTTGGCTCATCCCTGGGGCAGAGACATAACTGGCAAAAGGAGACTCCTGTGGTTGGATTCGCAGCTGGTTCAGCTTCACAGCACAGCCCTAGCAAGGAACGACTTTGGCAGAGACTTTTGAGATCTTCCTTGCTACAACTTTGATCCTAAACAGAAGGATTGCTACCTGTGACACTTTAGAAAGTCAGCATTAGTGTGAAAGCAGGGCAGTAGCTGCACCTGCAGGGAATGAACCTGGATGAGGACTTTTGTGCTGGAGAGCATAGATCAATTCACTGCATACGCACAGGAATCAAATTAAATTCTTTGGGGAAAGTCTTGCCTTTGAAAAGCCTTTGAAAGTTAAGACAGTGGGATCTCATAGATTCTTTCTAGAGACTGAGATAGCATGGAAGGGAGCAACATTTCAGTTTGGATATCTCAGAACAACAGAAACTCCCAATAAAAAAAGACTTTCCTCTTCAGTTCAAAAGTAGGGAATGGCACATTCATGAATGGTGCAGTTTTTCCCCACATGCTGAGGAGTGAGAGAAGAGGGAGGTAAATCCCTGTTTGCTTGACTGTCTGTCCACTGATGGTGCCTTCTCTGCCTGCTCCCTGCCTCTTCCCTGCAGCCATGGACAGGGAGGGCACATGAGCACACCAGTGTTCCTGTGGGCACAGACTGGCAGAGGGGATAGAGAGACCATCCATGCCTGGAAACCAGCAGGAGAGCAGAACCACCACAGGGGCAGGAGAGTTTATGGAAGGCAGAGTGGGAGGGGAGGAAGCTGAGTTTAAAGTGTGGTGCTGAGAGTCCCAGTTGTGCAAGACTTGGGTGAGATGATGTGTCACAGAAATGTTCTCCTGGAATCCAGGGATACGGCTGTGAGGGCACTAATTAGGGCCCAATTGCCCTCAGCAACCTCACTTGGGATTCCTTCTTACACCTCTGCCTGTGGCCAAGGGGCTCTGCTCAAACTCAGGCCTGAACCTTCACACCCTTCCTATGCTTTGCTGCAGTTGCACCAGTTCTCAGGTTTTCCTGAATTATTGTTGGCCTTCCCAGGTTGACCTTGGACCTGACTTTTTCCCTGGCCTTTGATGACCACAGAACTGTTGATGGGGACAGTAATGGAGCCTGTCACCATCCCCTCTCTGCTCACCCACTTCAGGTGCTGGGTTGAGTTTACCTGGTCAGTAAGGTTCCTGTCCTGCCTCTGCTAGGGCTGCCCCTTCCATCAGGGAGCAGATCCCCAACACCCAGCTCTTACAGACTCTTCCCTGCTGAGGTTCCTGGCCTGGCATTGTGCCTGGCAGTGAGCAGTAAGTGCTCACATGGGGTCCCTGTCACATGGCAAAACAGGTCACACCTGGCTGCCATGGGCTGTGTGGGGACAAATCGTGCAGCTGCCTTTATGACGTGATCAAAGCCCTCACAAAATGTAATAAACGCCAATCCTCATTTTTTTAATTTATGAAAATTTAATAAAAATTAAAATTGATTACAAAAATTTAGTACAAATAAAAGTTTTAAAAGTTTTCAGAGACAGGACAAATATGAGACAAAAATAACAAAGAGAGCAGCCCGGGCTGGGCCTTCTCCATTCCAGACAAAGGCTAGTGGTAGGAGAAGACAAAGCTAGAGAGAAATCTCCCTGTTTTTGAGGATCCTCTTCATGACTATGCATATTTTATTTAAAACAAACTTGTTTCTCAAAAATTCCCTTCTAATCTCCTTGTCGACAGAGAGTCCTGCTCCTGTAGATTCGGGTAGATTTACATCTTTCCGTCCGGAGAATCCGAGGGGGGGGTTTTCTTTCCTGTTGCAATTCTTATCTCTGGGAAACATTCTTCCTGGTCCGTTTCTCTCGAGCTAAAGAAAATACCTTACACACAAATTTTACTAAAACTTAAGGTTAAAACTACATTTACTATATTATTCAAATGTTAATGTTGCATAACTATTCTAAATAGCATATTACATAAAGTAAATATTTGCATAGAGCCACATGTACAATATGTCTTTTTCACACAAAACCATCAGGGACCCTTGCAAGTGCCAGCCAAGCCAGAGTGACAAGGTGGTGCCAGACCTGCCCTGGGCCAGGGCCCAAGGTGGCACTTGCAGGCTGGGCACTGCTGGCTGTCATCTGGGCTGGTTTGTGCTGGGGTGGGAGCTCAGGTTACCCCAAGAGCAGTCAGGGGTCACAAGGGCAGGCTTCTCTCTAGCTCTGGGACTGGCTCAGGTGAGCTTAGGACTCCTCCTTTGGCATGGACTAATTCTACCTGATGGAGCCTGGAAGAGGCAAATCAGAAACCCAGTTTGGCTCTCCCAGTTTGGTTATCCCTGCTGTTTAGGCATCGGCTCATGTTAAAGTGACTGAATTCTTGAAGCATTCCCATGTGCCCCAGCTGCTATTCAGGTGGTGTGATTATTGACCTGGTGGGAGTGGATTGTCACAATCTGCAGAACAAAGTAAAGAAGCTTGACTCCAGTTCAAGGCAGAAGAAAGATCAGAAGGCTCTATTTGCAATTCATCCAGCCTTTTTATAACATGCTGCGCTCAAAAGGCATATCATTGGTCCATTGTTGCCCTGTTTTTTCACTTTCTCACTAAGCTTTCTGATGTTTACATTTTTGGAGTCAGATTCTCACGCATTTTCTATAAACTAGATGATTTGCAACGAACTGTTCTTGTTTTTACATTCTCTCCTGGTAGGAGGGACAAATGATGGGTTGACCCTCAACCTTCCAATGATGGTCACCTTTCTGAACCCTATAAAAATGTAAAATCATAATAAACTTTCCTTCTTTCCTCTCGCTCGATCCAGCGTGCATCTGCGTCTCTTACTCTTGTTAAAGTGACAGTCCATAGACTTGACACCTCTCTCCATTGGTTAAATAACAGAAACAACACTTGGGAGAGAGGTTGTTATGAGAACTTAGAAATATTATGAAAAGAAAATAGTTATTTACAAGAACTGCCCTTGAAAGAAAATTCTCCCAAGAATTCTTCCCTTGGGAAGAAAATCAGCCACTGAGGCTGAAAACCTCACAGACTCAGAAACACCAGGCATACAGTGGATGGGTGAGGGGTGGGGGAAAGGAGCAGTAGTTGATAAAGAAGCTCTGGGGACAACGACCTTGACTGCAGATGAACCCTGTGGAAGGCTTTTGGATGCTGCAGTAATTTCTCTGCCTCACAGGTGCTCCCAGCCCTTTGGTCCAAGGCTGTAGGACAGCTGGGAGGTGAGTTTGATGTGCGAAGGGACTGTGATGTGTCACAGTGGATGACTGCTTGAAGGGTGGCAAATGTCATCAAAAATAGATCTTTGTCCCCTCAGAGAGGTGCTCGGCCACCAGCTGCATCCTGGGTTGGTGTGGAACTTGTGCTTGGATCTCAAACAATGCTGTGGTGTCTGAATGTAGGACACTCCTGTCAACACAGTATGCTGGGGGTCAGAAGGCTGTTTGGGATGTGACAATTGTGACAATGTGTACAACTCCCTCTGGTGTCCATGGTGTTATGGGTTAAGCACAGCTATTGGCTATTCTTTTAACCAATAAGAAACAGGAGTGCGACTTTTGAAATACCGTATAAAAAGCTGAGTAGGTGGGGCACTCTCTCTCTCTCTCCTGGCTGACAACCAGGTAACATCGGGGGGTGGGCCGGGCCGGGCTTGGCCCTGGGGGAGCTGGGCCCCGGGCTGATGCCCCTGCCCGGCCGGGCCCCGGGGGAGTTGCTG
>VYXD01004390.1:18142-32635 GCA_013397195.1 Hylia prasina
TGTGTGGAAAAGTAGAATATTTGTGGGGGTGGAAGAAAAAGATGGTCTGGAAGTTTCATTTGTAGTTTATTTAGTTTTAGTTTCTTTTTCTCATTTTTCTTAATGTGTGTAAATAAAGTTTTTTTTCTTTGCAACTTTAAAGTAAGCCTGTTTTGTTTTCAAAGATCTCCAAGTCATATATATATATATATATATATAAGACTGCAAACATCAAACCCACGACAATAATTGGTGCGTTGGCCGGGAAACAAACCATAAATTAGTGAACATAAAACCATGACACCATGGTTTTCTTTGGCCATGGAGGAGACAAAGGTCAGTAGGTTTGTCACATTGAGCACAAGCCTTGAGAAGAGTACAGAGTGGATTTGTGTTTAGTCTGTCACAGCAAACCCTCAGAGTTCTCAGACTTCATGCACAAGTGGGTCATTTCTGTGTTTTGTTTTCATCTGATGGAGAAGTGAGGGGGTTCTGTGCCCTCAGTGCAACTGCTAAAAGACAATTTGATGGCTGTGATTGAACATAAAATGGGAGAGGGCCAGGGCTGGCTGAGTCAACAGTGTTTGAGCATAATACCCCATGGGAGAGTAACAGAATCTGTTGATGTCATAAATAACACTGAATGGCTTATTTTGGCAAAGAATTTTCATTCCTGACAAATGCCATTTTGAGACAACCAATAAACACCTGCTGATTTGGGATGAAATTAGAATTGGCATGCTCAGGTCAGCTCAGACACAGTGTTTTGTGGGTTTCCAGTGGTCTCTCTCATGTCTGATCGGAAATAATCTTTATGAGGCTGTCAGAGGCAAGGGAATACCCAGGCTTACAAATCCTTGCACTGTTTTATTGGGAAGGCCCATGTCAGAGGATTGCTAAGTAAAGCACATTACATAAGGCTGCCCTTTGGGGTGCTAAGGTCTCGTAACTGGGACATATTTTTGAGTCTATCAGAACTATTTCAGCATCTCCTGAGTTGTCAGTACTTTGTTTTTTGAAGATGTTTTTTCTCTTCTACCACATTAAATGGGACCTCCTGTGTTTTGTTGACTGTAAAGGTGTGTGAAGGTGTGTAAATGTGATCCTTTGGGATGTGTCACCTGCACTTTCTGGCTTAAATCTGTTATGGCACAAGCTCAGCAGTTTGTGCTCCAGCTCTCTCCTCCACAGGAAGGATGTTTATCTATGGAGGGGCAAAGTAGGAAATCTTGAGCAGATTTCAGCCTCTGTGGTATCAAGGGACTGAGCATCTGAACTCAAAAATCTGGTTAATCTAAAGTAAAAATTAAGGAATTATATTCCCATTTGGAAAGTATGTTAAAGTACAGGCAAACGTGCTGTCCTGCTGGTTCATCTTTCTGCCTTTGCTGTTTCTTTGTACAATGAATGCTTTTGAAGGTGTGGTTCACCTGAGGTACAGTTTTATTCAGGGCACAACAGGTCATTGCCTGGTGTGTGTGGGGGGTTTGCTTTCACTGGATAGAAGCAAAACCTTTGAAAATGATGTTTGCTTTAGGTTCTTGCCTCTTGTGTGGGCTGAGGCTGGTGTGGTTCCAGGCAGGTCTCATGATGGGACAGGGGGTTTGCCCATCTTTGAGGTTGGAAGAGCTCCAGGTAACAGCCTCTCACGGGCACATTGGCTTCCTTGAAAAGGACAAGACAGAGAAAGCTGAACTTCATTCTAATCTGCTTTTTAGAAGCACTGATGTGCTCATGTCTACCTGGAAGTATTGGCCTCTGAAATGACCATGACTCTCTTTCCTCCAACATGTGACTGTCCCTGAGATGGGAAACAGGGGCAAGGAAACACCTGAAATGTCCAACCTGCAGCCCTTTGGGTGCCCCTTGGGTGCCCACTGCCCTCTGCAAGCTGAGGAACTGTGTCTATAACCTCTTCATTCCCTGCCTGGGATCTTTTACTTTGAGCCTCTGTCTTGTTTTTCTCAAGAATTATCTCCATCACTCCAGGTGACTCTGGATAAATTGTCACAGCAGAGGAAGCCCTTATTAATACAAGTCTGCTGAGGTATCTGATCTCCATTTCCACCCTGACCTTTTTGGTCCTAATTCCCTGTTAAAGCTGTTTTTTCCTAAAGGTGTACAAAGGACTCCAGGTAACAGCAGCTGCTCTTGGTTGTGTAACAGGAGTACAGGCTCAGACTGTTCAGTGTATGCTATGACTTCACATTAACACTGTGAACTGCTGCTCTGAAGGGCTCTGTCCATCCCTTACAAATCTGACTTTTCAAGGAGTTATCTTAAAAAAGGGGTGTATGCAAAGAAGTCTCATCTTTAACCATGCTTGGGCACTCACTTTTATCTGAAGTTCAATTTATCTGTTCTCTTAGGGACCCTACTTATTCCTGGAATGGGATTCAAACCTGTTGAACTCCAGTTTTCTTTAAAACATGGAGAGCCCTTAAGTTGTGTCAAAGTTTGTAACAAGTTGCTGTGAAGAGGAAAGACAATCCACAGACAAAGCACCATCCCACTGACTTGTGAAATGCTGAAGAATTTTGTTCATCTCAAATTTGCTCAGCACCATTACTGGAATGGACTGAAATGATAACGAATAGGAGGCAGGTGCCCGGGTGCCCATAAAAATCCCAATCCTCTGGATGTCTCGCAGGCTAAAAGCCCTGTGACAGGCGGCCCCGCCCGCGGGCGACACCGAGCCGGGACAGCGGCGGGAGGGAGGCGGCACGGAGGGAGAGGCTGAGGAGGCTGCAGCCTGGCCCAGTCCGGAGGGACCCGCACTGACCCCCAGCTCAGTCTTGGCTGCAGCTGCGGCTGCCACAGCGCTCGGCTGGAGAGGACACCCAGGGTGAGTGCAGGACAGCCGCAGGTGAGTGCTGGGCGCCTGCTCCGGACCTGGAGCCGTATTTGCTGCGAGCTCTGCTGTGTTTGAGCTCCGTGTGATCACCTGCACACGGCAGGAGAGGTGGGAGGACAGCCCGCGGACGGACAGACCCCGAGGAGGGACAGACCCCGCACAGGGACCGACCCCGCGGAGGGACCGATTCCGCAAAGGGACCGACCCCGCACAGGGACAGACCCCGCACAGGGACAGACCCTGCGGTGGGACAGACCCTGCACAGGGACAGATCCCGCACAGGGACAGACCCTGCGGAGAGACAGAACCCACGAAGGGACAGACCCTGTAGAGGTGCAGACCCTGGGAGCTTCATTCTTGCAAAAAGGGGAGCTCAGTGACCCTTCTGAGAAACCACAGGATTCGTGGAACAAGTGGGGGTGAAAGCAGAGAGATGCCCTCTCTTTCTGTTTTTCTCTCTTCCCGTGTTTTCTGTATTTCTGTGTTTTTTCTATATTTCCATTTACGGGAGGGGGGTCTAAACAACTTGATATTCCCCGACTTGGTGGGGAGTGGAACACGCTGACCTTTAAGGTCCCTTCCAACCCAAGCCATTCTATGATTTTGATTATTTTTCCATTAGATGCTGGCATAATTGTCGGGCTCAAAATGACACTTACTTTATTCTGATATTTTAGTGTTGGATAGAGTGTGACAGTGAACAAACTTCAGAAGGAATGGGGCAGCATTCCCAGAAATGGGAGTCCCCTGGCACCTCTGTGCCAGATGTTCACTGGTGCCGGCACAGGTCAGGCACTACCAGGACAGTGTTTGTTGAGATTAATTCCGGTGTCCCACGCATACAGTGGGAAGGTGGCACATGCTGTGGCCTCTTGAGGTTCCAGAGAGAATTTCTTACCCTTTATTTCAGTGTCAAACTTCCCAGCCCATCAGGGAATGCCACATTAAAACAGCTGGTCAGGCCAGGATGGGGCTTGTTTCATCTGTCTCCAGGTGCAGGTTGGGATACAATAAATCTGGTAACAGTATAAAGAACTCAGAACCGGGGGGTTTGCCGTGCCTCTGGTTTGAGACAGAGAGGGGGAATGAGATAAAGCCTTCAGTCTCTGTCTGCATTTTATTGTTTAATATGCTGCATGCAGTAAGCTTCATTAACCCTCTGCAGGCCTGAGGGGTGGTGTCTATGAAGTGCTTCCAACACTCCCAGTTAATTTTAGCTGGAGAGAGACATTTAGCAAAGCCTGATGGCCATGTAGGGTCAAATGGAAGTGGTACAGGCACCCCTCATTCCCTGCATTCATTAAAGCCCAGAGGGGCTTAAACCTATGTTCTCTTCAGTGTCTCGGGGGGGGGCGGGGGGGTGGGGTGGAAAGTCCTGGTGGAGGGATATGTCTCGTAATAAGTTGATGTTTAATCACATCTTTGGTGAGTCTTTATTAAATGTCTGTTGTCCACTATTTTGTTTTGTGGATGGAAAACGGTAAGTAAATCCCAGCCCCAGGATTGGAACATGCAAGGAAGATAGTCATGGGAGCAGCTGTTACTGGGAAAAATGGGAATGTTGGGTTTATAGGCAGACAAGCTCCAACCAAATCCTAGTCTGTTCTAGCAAACTCCTTCAGTCAGTCATGGATGCAAACACTAAACCAGTGAGAAGAGAACTGAGCAAGAGAACAGAAGGAATTCTCTGTAGTGTGGGAATGAGGGAGCTGATCTGCACTGTGAAAACAGACCACTGGTGCCTCTTGTAGTCATTCCCTTGGCTCTGATCTCCTTGCGTTGTGTGAAAGTCCAGTGAGCTGCAGTGGATCTGACCCTGGCTCTGTGTGCAGTGACAGCAGCCCTCAGCTTGCAGGTGACAGAGGGACACACTGGCACCTCAGGTGAGGAAGGAAAATAACCATAGGTTCGAGCCTGAAACAAGTCCCTTCAATTTCTTCTGGACTCTACAACATGGACGAACTGGTGTTGAGGGACTGGAATGGGAATGGGCATCTCCCACTGAAAAGAGCAGCAAGTACTCAGTAATTGGAACATCCCATGTACTTAAATTCAAATGTTGTGGCTATGGAAGACTCACTCACATGCATGGTGTGACTGTTCCTCATCCGGATGCAGGACATTCTCCTGGGAAAACCAAAATGCTCTTCTGTCACCTAGCTGGCCCTTGGCCTGACCTGAATAGACAATGTCCCTGCACTCACCCATGATGAGCATAACCAGCACTGCTGGACCCACATGATTTGGTGTAGTGTGTTGGGTGGTTCGAGGGCTGCAGGTACCTGTAATCTTCACTGAATTTGGGCCTTTATTCCATATTCCATGCTCATTTTCTTGTATAGTGTTTATGGGATTCTCTTTGCTGTTATATCAAGATAGACTTGGAAGATGACCACTGAGTTTGCACATCTGCACCCATTTCATATGTGAATATTTTAACCCCAAAGAAGCCTCCCTGCCACCGCCTCCACCCTTAGCACAGTCAGGACTGTTCACCAGGCTGCAGGGAAATGGGGTGTCTTGGCCTGGTTTTTGATCTTGGTCATTTCTTTATGGACTGAAAATCCAAACAGGGTTTTAGACCAAGCAGGACTTGGTTTCTTGAGTTCTTGCCCTTTCTGAGCCATGTTGGTGCCAAAGTCTGTAGGAAGAGCTGTGCCAGTTGTCACTGGTCAGAGCAGGAAGACTTGACACCAATATTCCAAGAAGAGAATTACAGGGAAAACAAAACATTGGAAGAGTATTGTTTTCAGATAAAACAGAGTTTTAAATTCAGTCTGAAATAACTGTCCTTCAGCTATTGCCTCTTGCCATTTCTTTCAGGGAAAAACGTGTCCCCTCTGCAGGGAAAGCAGTGCCCACTGAGTGTCCCAGCCTTGCTGTGACAATCTGCAGGCTCCCAGTGGCACGTGGCAGCTCAGCCCTGGCACACAGGGGTTAACAGGGCCTTGAGTGGGCGGGTGGAAGACAAGCTGTGAAATGGAAGAAGGTCAAGCTCTTGGAGGAGGTTGCTCTGTTGCAGATGGTTTTAAATTATCAGTCCCTCTGGACAAGAGGCCCCAAGAAAACTGTAAAACCAGGGCTGGAAATGAGGCAAAGCACGATCAGGTTTGTGGGATTAGTGGAGCAGGAGCAGTTATGGCTCTCCTGGGACTTGGTAGACTCCACTGTCTGTCTAATTAGGAATTCCTCAGTTATTGAGACCCAACAGCTAAATGTGTTTGGAGACTAAATACCACTAGCAGTTTTCTGTGGGGAGCAAATGCCTGGAAAGGGAGAGCACATGGGAAGAGGAACAGCAGAAATCCCTGTGGCTCTGGATAGCTCAGGGCCCTCTGGGATAACTCTGCTCCTGCTGCAGCTGAGGAGAGCTGAATTCAGGTTTCAGTACAGGCAGGTAAATGCTTCCCGTGGGAGGACTCCTAGGGCTTACCCAAAGTGTTACTCTCTTTAGAGACTTGTCTGGCAATGGGGTTTATTAAAGGTGCAGCATCCCAGCAGCAAAACCACAAATTGCTGTCCTGGACCAGCAGGATTGATGTCTGAGGGAGCATCTTTGGGATGATCATTGTCCAAAGCAGATAAAAATGCTGTGGGAGTCCCACATTGCTAGAAAACAGTGGCTGCTACTGAGAGGATTTTCCAGCAGCAGTCCAGATTTCCCAGATCCTTGTTGTCCTATTTTCTTGACTTGTCAATTTTCAAATGGTTTAAATTTGACTTTGTAATTGCTTCTACTTTCTACTTTCATATCACTGCAAAGGTAACAGGGGATGTAGAACTGAAGGATCTTAGCCCAGGCACCAGTTTGAGCAATTCCATTTTCCTCTGTTGAGATGCTTTTCTTATGAACTAGGAAGGCTTAAACACTGTCACCAGCAACCATGGTCGAAAAGAAAGAAGGAATGAAGACAATTACTCCAGAATTTAATTTTTACATTTATCTTTTAAATTGTTGGTTGCAATAGTGATTCCCAGCCCTGCAAGGGAGAAGTTTTTGATACCTGGATGAAAATCTTCTTTCTCAGACTAGTGGAAATGGTGTCCTTTGTGGTGGTGCTGTCTTGATGCAGTCTAACAGGAGTCTAAGCTGTGGCACCAAGGGTTTTCTGTGTGTTCCCTTTCCATTAACCTCAGATTTTAAAATTACCATCTTCTCATAGGAAACCAGAGGAAAGCCTTCTTTCTGGTTCTGCCAGGCCAGACAGCCTGTGAACCATAGCCATCACAGTAAAAACTCTTCTCGTGCCACCTTCTGGAGCCAGCCCTTCCTCTCCAATTGAGCATGAGATTTACTATGAATTTATTTACCCAATGCAAAGGAAAGCAATGACTGTGGGCTCTCAGGCCAGAGTGAAAGCAGCCTTCAGGCCAGCCAGGTTTTGTTGCCTGCAGGTTGAGCTGGGAGAAGGGAACCTGCAGTCCCAGACTGGCCATCTCTGGGAACATTAGGAACTAAGCAAAGGACCCTCTGCTTTAGGGGAGCTTTCTGAGCAGAGGAAGGAAGGTTTACAGGGTCTGTAAGGGCAGACTGGAAGCAAAAGATTTGGGGTCACAGTGCACTGAACTTGTACTTCTGGAGTAAACGTGTCCATGGAAATCAGAGATCCCAGAGTGCTTTGGATTGGAAGAGAAGTTTAAGACCATCTAATTCAAACTCCCTGCCATGGGCAGGGAACCTTCCACTGGTGGAATAAGTGGCCTTGTTTGCTGCTCATGGGAAGGGGATCAATCAGTGTTGGAAGGAAAGGAGCAAACTGAGGTGTGTCTTTTGGCTGTAGCAGTGAAGCTCTTCTAAAGCAACTGGATTTCTTTCAGGCCTCTTGGAATAGCACAGACTGAGGGACTCTTCTGCTGAGGGCCAAGCCCAGGCATGGTTGATCCACACACAGATGCAATATTCCACTGGTATTGCTTTGCTGTTAAGGAATTGTGAGATCTCTTAAGGAATTGTGGCCTCTGAGAACCTATCTGCTGGTGTGTCCTACACAACCTGGTATACAGCCTGTCCTTTCCTTGGATCTGCACAAGTGTTTGTCCTTCTTTGAGGCACAAGGTCTTGCATGGGAGATGCAGTGTGGCCTTGACTGATGGTCGCATCTGGGCAGGCTGGCCCCAGCCCTGGCCGGCCCTGCCAAGGGCTCCAGGGCACCTCCCCTGGGCTGGGGGAGTGTGGGGCTATAATGAGCCCCTGGGCTGCTTCAGCTCAGTGTGGAGACTCCCGGCAGCTCCTGGGCACAGCCTCACCTTCTGTGAGAGTGGACAGGTGTGAGGGGAACAACAGTTTGCTGTTTCTTTTGCCATTTAGTGGCATTTACATCTTCCTTCCCACAGGTCACTGATATCTGGGACCAGGGGACCCGCTGGACGGCTATGAAGAGCTCTGTGCTCTGAGTGAGCAAAGGCACTGTGGGCCTGGAGATACAGGAGTGACTTCCAGAGGATCATCTCAGAAGCCCAACCTGCAGAGTGGTGAGTTTGGCCATGCTACCACCGGTTTGTGTGGGGGTGATGCAGAGCTGGGAGTGGGAAGTGACACTTCTGTTGTCACACTGAATGTGGCTTTGTGTTGCAGTAGGTCTGGAAATGGTTGTAAATGTTCTGGGAGTAGTGGGTTCCTGTAGTGTTTGGTTTCTGTAGGGTACACTGATTTCCCTGGATTTCCCTGGGAAGATGCCAGGCTGTTGAAGATCTGCTGTCATTGTCCCTTGGAGCTGGCAGGGGACTTGTGGCACACGTACACTGGGGTTCCTAAAAGTTTTCATCCTGGTCAGTGAGTAGGGATATGTTATCTTTCCTTCCTGGCAGTGAGACTGTTGTGTTTGCTATGTGATACTTGCTGTAAATCTACTGCCTGTATCTAAGTCTGTTTCTCTTATGAAAAATCTGTGGGAGTGTTGTGGCCATGGAAAGGCATAGACTGACTGGTTCTCATGCTGCCATCCCATCCCTGCTACTCCAAAGGGACATGGATTCACTGTCCTGCTCACTGATGGAGCTTAATGGCTTTTGCTACCTTAGAAAATAGGGATGGTGTGTGTCTCCTCTTGGCCTTTGGTATCAGTGCCACTTTCATACATAAATGGGTACAGGGTATCTAGTTTGTGTGCCTGTGGATCCTGAGCAAGCACTTAGGTCATGTTCATAATCCCTGGGGCAGAGGAGAAGATCAGGTCAGGTATAGATTTACCAAAGGGATAAGCCACACAAAATCTGATCCTTGGGCATTCCCCCCCACTCTACACAAGATCTCCATTCATCACTGGACAGCTTGTGATGTTCCCCCTCTGTGACCTGCTGAGAAGTTTTCATGAAGTTTCCCTCCTGCAGTTTGTTGGCCTTCATTTCTGTGTTTCTAACCAAAGCATTTGAAATTTTCCTTTAAAATTAATCTGAAATGGGAATACTCAAGCTCAAAATATTACTTCAAGTTAAAAAAAATCACAGAAAGCCAACCCAAAGCTAAAAGAGAAATTTTAGGTGAAATATACTCACTGAGTATCTGGATCTTGGGTAAAGCACAGCTAGAGTTTGACTGAGCTCACAATTTGGTATTTTGTTTAGAGTGACAGGATTGCCCTGATTTTCATGATTTACAAAGAGAAATTCAAAGAGAATTACAAAGAGAAAAGCTGTGCCAGGGGAGGCTTAGGCTGGGTATCAGGGAAAGATTCTTCCCCCAGAGGGTGCTGGGCACTGCCCAGGCTCCCCAGGGAATGGGCACAGCCCCCAGGCTGCCAGAGCTCCAGGAGTGTTTGGACAGCGCTGTCAGGGATGCACAGGGTGGGATTGTTGGGGTGTCTGTGCAGGGCCTGGGATTGGACAGGATGGTCCTTGTGGGTCACTTCCACCTCAGGAGAGTCCATGATGCGTGCTCCTATGAAAGAGAATGCTGCCTCTGTTGCTGATTACTTTATTATTACTGGTTTAAGTATGTGCTACTGTTTTTGTCCCCGCTGTGTCTGTGCTTGTACAATGCCCGTGGCACATCCTGAGCCTCTGCATCCCTCCCCATGAATCACACTGCGTGTCACTTCCCTGCAGGTTTGGCTAATTTTGCTCACTCATCTGCCAACAATTATGTCACATCTTGTCTCTGTATTGCACTGACTGAAGCCCATAAATAACTCCCTGTGACACCCCCAATACCTACAAATCCTCTGACTCCCAAATGTTTTGCTTATTCACTCATCTGATTTATGGCCCCAGCACTGGTGTCCAGTCAGGCTCACAGGGAATGGTCTCTTGCTCTGTCTCGTCCAGACAGATTGATGAACACACAGGATGAAGGGCAGCCTCCCACCCTGCCAGGCTTGCTGCTTTATTTTGGGACACTAAAAATGTTGTTAGTAGCCAAGGGCTTGCTCCAGCTCTGTGCTCAAAGCCATAGAAGCTTTTCCTCTGTCTCCAGTGAAGATGTCCCTGGAGCTGCAAAGCAGACAGACTTCTGCTTGGAATGAGGAATTGCCAACTGGATACTTGAACAAGGCTAATGCATGAGAGGGATGTGTTTTACAGAGGAGTGAGAGTGTTGAGCTGCTTCCAGTGTCACCCCATTGTGCTGGGGATGTTAGTCAGCAGCATTCACCTGGGGAGGGGTGACTCCCTCTTGGAAGTGTTTATTCCATTGAATAAATCATCCTCATGTGGACATCAACATTTCAAGCACCTGTGAGTGAAGATGTGAATTACACTATGGCAATTTTTGGAAGGATTTTGCTGTCTCATTTTAAAGATTCTGTGATTTCTTTTTCTAGATTGAAATGCAGTCAGACTAAAACGATGGTCATTCATGTAACAAGGGAGTAAAACCTTTAAAAGTAAGCAGGGGTAGGATTTAAAGGCTCTGTGCCAACCAGGGTGTTATTTTCTGGTCCTTATTTAATACACAAGACACTGGAAAATGCAACAGGGTTGGATTCATTACACTGAAGGAATGTTCCCTTCATATCCAGCACTGTTATTTTAACCGTGCAATCAATGTATGGCATTAACATGCTTCCTTCTCATTCTCCAGAAGTCAGGAATTCACAGGAGTTTAAGGACTCACAGGAGCTTATTTTTAATCCAAGTGAATTTTTGAAATCTTTAAGACTCTGTAAGCTCAGCAGTTTATACATAGTGCACATAGTGCCTATTGTGCACTGGGAGATGGAGCCTGTTACTGCCTGTGCAAATATTGTCAGTATTTGGGGGGTTTAGCAAACTAGATTTGAATTTAGTCCTCTCCCAGCAGTTTCTAGTTATGGTAACACATGTCCACTGTCACACCAGGCTGAGAATGAAACATTCTGACACAAAACTTTTGGAGATGTAAGGAAAGGCTTTGGAGCTGAGTTTGGACCACGTTGCTGTTTCAGGGTAGCTGCTCCTCACCACCGCCCAACATGGAGGAAAGGAGTCGAGACTAGGAAAAAATAAACACAAGTGTAACATAAATAGAGCTTAGGGGAAAGCTTCTGCAAGCTGGTGTCAGGTCATCCTGTTTGGTGAGTGTTGTAAGCATCAGGCATTCCAGGTCCAGGAGTGGTGACATGTTTAGGAAGATACAAGAGGCAATAGGGGATTATGTTTGTTGTTAATACAACTCAGTACTGTGGAGGACAAATTAAATCCATAAGAGGGTGATCAAGAGCCTCTCAAAATCTCAACCATTCACTGTGCAATGCCCTGCCTGGGGCTGGACAGGGCGCCCTGGAATCAGCTTCTTTTCAGTTCAGTTTTATGTCTTTTCCTTCCCACAGCCTCCTCATTCCTTTCATTGCCAAGTTTTAAGACATCTCCCAAGGGTTTACAGAAGGAACTGTGTGATGTACCAGACTAGCAGCACACAGATGAAATGCAAACTCCTTGCAGTGGGAGCAGCAGAGGTCACCCAGACCAGGCCAGGAGGGGACAGGAGAGAGGGCTTGGCTGGTGCTCACACAGCCCTTTCCCATTCCCCAGTGCTGTTGTCTCAGTGCATTTCCATGGAAGCCAGTGAGGCTCACAGAGATGTCAATTAATGCTGAAATTTGTAGAGTGTGCAGAGCCCCAAAACAAGATTTGTGGTAGGGACAAAGTGGAGCCAGTGATTTTTTGTAGGGAGGTGTCTGTGGCTCTTTGCAGCTGCTGAGTAATGGCAAAACACATTTTGGTGCAGAAGCTGACCCAGAGGTACTGTGAGTGACACTCTCTTTGGCATGGCTATATTCAGCACAAATTATTTTTGTTCACTAAGTTGTCTATTACCTTTAGCTGAAACCAATTCTCACCCAGACAATGCAGCCTGGAGTTGAATGTATGACAAGGAGATGTTGGGGCTATCCCCTGTGTTTTCATCAGGTGCCAGGTGCCAGAGCTCAGCTGGATGAATGCCTGGTGTAGGTGTGCTCCCAAAGTCCCTGTGCCTTTCAAAACTGATGGAAGTTGTGTGTTCCTGTGTCTCTCTGTTAACTGAAGGAGTGCAGAGGGTAAACAGAGATACAGCACTAATGCCACAGGCAATCCAATCTAATTGCTCTTTCAGCACTGCAGTAACTCTATAGTTCCTGAGCATCTCTCACATGACAGAGAATCTGCTTTCCCAGCTTGCTGCAAGGCAGGGATGTGTTACATTACACATTGTCCAATTTAAAAAGCAGCGAAAGAGACTCCTTTGGCAGGTTTCCTGAGTGATCCATAACAATAACTCCTTAATGCCAGGCTCACACTTCACCATTCCCTTCTAAAGGCTTCTCGTCTGCTCTCAGGTCTGTTGCTAATTTAACCAAGCTAAATGAGATCAGGATGTACCTCTGCTCCATGCCCCAGTTTAGACATCCATCTCTGTGGTTTTCTTCTCAGCAACTGCTCTTCCCATCCATCAGAACCCACCACGTGAGTGCCATGTGGTGAATATTTGCCTGAAACACGAGAGGAGGTCTTTAGAGGAAAGCCAGGTGACACAGAGGGATGCCACTGGATGTGTACATTTTCCATTCAGCCCTGCTAATCATCCTCATACCCAGGTTGTGTTGGGCATGACAGGCTGATTGGCAGGTCTGTCTACTTGGCTGCAAGGATGTGGCAAGTGAGGAAGGGCAAACTGTGTCATTAAAGGGAGCAGTGTTAAGGTCTGTTCTTTCCTTTGCAGACTGTAAATAATGAAATTATTTGTCTTTTTCAAAGGAGAACTTGTAATCTGTTTGTGCCGATTCCAGAAAGCTGAGCAAAGCATCATGAACAGCCATCAGACAGGTGAGAGAATGGACACAGATCTGGGGAACCCCCAGGAATAACCCCAGCCTGCCTCTCTAGCTTGGAGATGGCAGGGATGGACCCACCATGCTCTGACTTGGCAGGGGGGCCTTTCTCATGCCAGATTTTGTGTTTGGAACAAGAACTGATGCAAAGCTTCCCCTGTCCAAACTGTCGCTGGAGCTGTGAGCTGAGGTGGTCCTGGATTAGGTCTTTGATTGCAGAATTTCCCACTTGGATGCAACTTTGGCAAAGCCACCACGAAATCCCAGACCTTAATGCCCAAACCTTAGGACATGTTTACAGCCTGTGGCACTGGAATGGGTAGGACCTTTGTGGTCCAAGAGGAGCTGAGCAGGAGCAGTTATTGCTCTGCAGAAGGCAATGCAGAGACTGAGAGATTCTTTCTGAAGGACAAACATGTCAATTGAATATATTTTTTCTTGCCTTTCTAGTAAAAATCTTCAAGAAATCTTCTATCCCAGGCGTTGTTATCACTCAGTTTGTGAATGATGTTCCACAAGGATGCAGTACACCTGATTTTGAGAGGAAACCACTCACTCTGACACTGCAGGAAGGTGAGACTCTTGATAAACAGGTAAAGCTACAGATCTGGAGGTTTGACTCCATGTCCCATCTACATGAAAAGATTATCATGATTAAATCAAGCGATTTGCTAAAGTGATTGACATGACCACAAAAAAAGTGTTGTGTGGCCAAAGTCTTTGTTACACTGATGACAATTCCTTCAGTACTCACAAAGGTCTCAGTCATCACTATGTGTATGCAAGACCAACATCTGGCTCCTATGTGTACAGCAAATTCGGTGAATTCTGCAGGAAGCTCTCACAGTAAGGATTTTGCAGCAGAAGATTAGGCACATTGAAAAAGTTGTTTTTTTGTTTTCCTGTTGAAAGAATTTGTGTTCAGCACTAAAATCAGCTGCTTTTTAAAGCAGGATGCACTGACTGCAGGTGCTGTTTAGGTTATAGCAGCCTTCCAGTGCCTAAAAGGGCTCCAGGAGAGATGGACAAGGGCCTGGAGCACCAGAACAAGGAGAATGGCATCCCACTGCCAGAGGGCAAGGTTAGATGGGATATTGGGAAGGAATTCTTCCCTGTGAGGTGGGGAGGCTCTGGCACAGATTTCCGAGAGAAGCGGGGGCTGCCTCATGCCTAGAAGTGTCCAAGGCTAGGTTGGACGGGGCTTGGAGCAGCCTGGGACAGTGGGAGGTGTTCCTGCCCATGGCAGGGGGTGGAATGAAATGGGCTTTGAGGTCTCTCCTACCCAGGCCATTCCATGGCTCTGTGATGATTCTGTAAGGAACAACATAAGGATCCTGCGCAGAGCACAGAAGAGGCAGCTGATGAGCCAAGAACTGGAATCAGTGAAGAGCCTCCCAGAGGTCTCTCTGCACCTGCAGAGAATTTTTTTTTTTTTTT
>VYXD01004390.1:32659-59127 GCA_013397195.1 Hylia prasina
TTTTTGGGTGTGGAGTAACCTGAGAACATCGTGTAGCTCCTCTTCCCTGACAGTACTGAACCAGCAGCTTGGATTTCGGCGTTCCACACTCACCTGTGGATTTCCACGAGCCACTGAGGTTTTATGAAGGAGCACAGTGGCCTCTAGTGGAACCTGTCCTTCTTCCTCCTCCTCTACCTGCACGTTTCAGGCACTACCGAAGGCCCCTGGCTAAGTTTTCACCTGTCTAAATTTTCACCTGTGTACATTTTCCAAGTTGCTTCATTTTCAGCCGGCTCTTTGCAGTTCCCATGCAAACTGTTTGTGCATTCAGGTTGTTCACTGTAATCATGTATCTGTGCAGAGGCACCATGAGGGCCTTTAATTCTGTCATCATCACCCCACTGTGTTCAGTGCCTGGCTGAGCTGATCCTCCTGGCTGGGTGGCTGTGACAGATGGCAAGCATGGGAAAGTGCAGCCAAAGTGGCTAAAATGTAACACAGGCATAATCAGCTGGAATCAGACTTTAATAAGAGGCAGTACTGCAATCACAAAGGCTGGAATAGGCCTTTTGATAAGGATCTTTGGCAGGAACTTGTTCCATAAAGTTTGGTGGTAGTGACTGCAGAAAGGTGTGAGAAATATTGCCAGACTTTCCAGGGAGAATCTTTAACAGTGTTGGTGACCTGAAGACCAAGAGCATTAAAAAATAAGAGAGAGTGATCATTTTCATGGCGTTTCCATGGATAATTCACCTCCATTTCTATTCCCACTCACCCACACAAGTAATTTCTCTGACTTGTTTCCCAGTGTTCCCTGTGGTTTTGGAGCCTTTTGGAGAAGAGGTTTGTAATGGGCAGTGGGAAAGCTGTTGGAAAGTTCTCTGGTGGGCTGCAGGGTACTCTGGTTCCTGGGGAGTAGAGATAAAAGAGAGGAACCCCCTTGTCCCTCCCTTGTCTCTCCAACCAGCAGAGCCTGGTGGGTTTGCAGTGCAAAGTGGTGCCAGTTAAAGATTGGAGAAACGGTGGAATTTGATAGAGAATATGTGTGATGAGAAGGGATTGGGACATTTCATGGGTAAAAAGCAAGTCTGGGTTGAACTTACTGTCAGGCTTCTGATTTCAGTAATGGTCAGAGATGTCAGCAGCCACACCTGGCAGATAACTGCCACATTTTAAAGGCCTTTTATGATTGAATACAGACAAAACCTGAATTATTGATGTGCAAAAGAAGATGTTATTGTTATTTTTGAAGAATGTTTCTGCATAAAATAACAAAAAATTACTTACTCTGGGGATCACTCTTGATAAAATAAGGGTTTAGGCCTGAGAGTCCTCATGTTCAAGCCTGTCTTAACTAAATTCTTGTCTCTTTTCAAAGGTAAAAATGCCATTTTCAGAGCTGTGGTCAAAGGTGTCCCAGCCCCTGAGGTGAAATGGTCACGTACGCTAAAAGGAATGGATGATCCTGCCAAATATGAAATGTCCTTCAATAGTGCTACAAATGAATTCATTCTGCAGGTAAAGATCAAGTATTTCAGAAAGGACTTGTGGAACTGAGAGAAATGGACAGGAAGAACCTGCAGTGGGATGAGGGGAAGCAGAGGGGCAGCTCCAATCTCTGATCTTTGTGAGCAGGGACAGGACCCCAGGGAAGGGCTGGAGCTGTGCCAGGGGAGGGTCAGGCTGGATATCAGGGAAAGGTTCTTCCCCCTGAGGGGGCTGGGCACTGCCCAGGCTCCCCAGGGAATGGGCACGGCCCCAGGGCTGCCAGAGCTCCAGGAGTGTTTGGACAGCGCTGCCAGGGATAGGCTGGGATTGTTGGGGTGTCCTATCCAGGAGCTGGACTGGATGATCCTGTGGATCCCTTCAAACTCAGGATATTGCATGATTCTATACATCCCCAGCTCTGAGATAACACAAAGATAAGCAAACAAAGCTTTTTAGAGCTCTTCTGGTAGCCGAAGATGCCTCTGAGGTGCCACTGAGTAGCTGTTTTATGAGAAGCTGAAGGTGATCTGAACCCCAGCCCTTTGTGTGAGCAGTTTCTGTGCTCTCCCTTTGAAGATCAAGAGCCTGGTTCTGGATGACAGTGATTTGTATCGCTGCTGTGCTGTCAATGCCTATGGAGAGGCCTCGTGCTCTGCTGGCCTCAGGATCATCCAAGGTAGGACTGGCAGCTCTGGGCTCCACAGGGCTGGTTCCAGGCGGTGGCTATGCTGTTCCCCGGGTTGGGTGTCCAGGACTTTGTCTGGGGATTCTTGGTGTGAAGGTCTGGTACTCCCCTCATTGAGGACTGGAGATCTTTTTGTGGCTCCCTGACACCGTGAGCTTTAAGGCAAGGGGGAAGAAGGCAGAATTGTGCTCACCTCCCTGGTCCATAATCAGACACCTGGACCTAGTGCTGACGTGCCTCAACCATTTCTTTATGTTGTTGAATGAATCAGTCCTTTGGGAGGGATCCATCCCTCTGTGGCTGTCTCTGGACCTCATGCCTGCTTCCCTTTATAGTCAGTGCAGAGAAATGGGCATTTGGTCATTTTGTGGGTCAGATATAACTGATATTCTTGGAATCCACTTGAGCAGAAGGATTATATTGGATGTGTCCTTGTCACCTCTGTGCCTTTCAAGTTTAGAAAGTGCCTATCTGGAGTTGCCATTTCCACCTTGGCTCCCCATCTCTAAAACAAGATGTTGACATTTCCTCCCATTGCTTAGACCATAAAATTGGTAGGGCTCTCCTCCTCTGTGTGGAGTTTCCAGCAAGCACAGAGTCAATGGCAATAGAAATATCACCTTTATAGATGGAGATTACTGGGAGCAAATGTCAGATTGACAAGGAAATCAAAACTGGCTTTCCCTCTTGCACTGGTAACAGACACAGTGGTTTCATGACTCATTGGTTCACTTCTGTTAATCTAATCTTGTTCATCCGATGGTTTGTTTTCCTTCTGTTTTCTCTTATAAATGATTAGTTGGCTTTAAGAAGAAGGCAAAATATGTTCCTGTTCATGCTGCTGATGGTAAGTTAAAGATCTGTGTGTATATTATATTATTGGGTAGGCAGAGCAAATAATACTCTGTCTGCCACACTACTGCTACCCCAAACTTGTAAAGACTGGAGTAAGAGAAAGATTAATGAGCCTCTAACGTTCTGTCATCTCTGCCTGCTTGCTCTTTACTTTTTGTGAAAGTGATTTTAGACAGTTTTGAGCTGTTCTAATTAGTGATTGTGGAATCATTAGGTAGAGAAAAAGGGATTTGGGGATGTTAAACACATCTGGACTGAACTTGTTAACATGGCTGAAAATAGTGGGTCTCTAGAGGGAAGCCCATTAGGGAGAGATGAACTTCACTGGCTCTCAAAGGATAAGCATGGCAGTGAGAACTGACTACATTTCATGACAGTTTTTTGGTAAAGTGTGAAAAGAACACCAGAGGAAAAGACCTCAGCAGAATGACCTGTTGTCAGTGGCTATTCTGCATTATCTTCTTTGGGGGGGTGTATTTCACAGTGCTGGGTATGTGACTGTTTGTTGTTTCCCCCACTCTTGTAATAGAGCTCAAGAAGACACTCCTGGACTCCAAGAAGCTGCTAAGGAAAAGGTAAGGCTCTGGAGTGAGGGCCATGCTCCCACTTCTGGATGTTTCTTGGTAGGGGACAGCTCCAGAAACCTTCAGGGCAACACTTCTTGTGTCCAAAGTTGTGGTGAGACTCCATATGGAGAGACAGGCCAGAACAGCTTGGCACTGCCCATTGGACTGAGATAAACACAAGGTTCCAGCCTCATTTTGAGGAGTATTTCCTCTGCACCATGAGGTTCTGACAGGGAAGCTGTGTTTCTCTGCTTCCCTGTGTTTAGCTCACGAGTAGCTTCCTGTCCAGAGGACAACTCTTCATGCACTGATGGCTCTGGCTGCCCAGGGGCTGAGCTCTGGCTCCCAGCCCAGCTGCACTGCCAGGTGCACAGGGCAGAATGCTTCCCGTCCCAAGTGGGAAGATCAAAGGATTTCCTGCTGAGAATGATCTCTGTGCAGAATCCTCAACTGTGCCAGGCAATTACCTGGCCTGTGACAAACTGTGCCACACTGTGCCAGTGTGGAAGCTGTTCCCTGGCACCATTTAATTTGTAGTACAGAAGCAGAAAACTTGCTCTGGAAGAGTCCCAGTTTTTCCTGCCTGCACCTACAGGGCCAAGTGAACTATAGGAATAATGGAGAGAGATGAAAGAGAATTAATGATAGAAAAGCAGGACATCTTCTTGTCCTTGAAAATGTCTGAATGTTTCCCCCCCGCTGGTTCTCAGGGTTGTAGCTCCAAAACCAAAGCCCCTGGACAAAGAAGCTGTGTGGCAGCTGTTGCTGCATGCAGATAGGAGAGATTATGAGAAAATCTGTATGAAATATGGAATTGTTGACTTCCGTGGGATGCTGAGGAAGCTGCAAGAGATGAGGAAGGACACAGAGAGTGAACAAGACAAGGTAAAATAAACTGAAACCACTCATTTTTAACAAATTACAGCTTCTGAAAACAGGCTAAATCTTCCTAAATTGCTTTGGAGATGAAAATTTTGTTGTATTACAGCGATTTATGACAATATTTTAAAGAAGTTCCACTTCTTTACTCATGCAGGTGAAAATGCTGGTGAATTTTTTGAAGCTCAGTTCACAGATTTTAGGATACTGACCACAGGGGTATTCAGTTGTCTCTGTTAAGAATTTGTACCCCAAATTAAAAATTATATGTCCAAGAGTAAAAATTGGCCTGGATGGGCAGTGTGGGAGTGACCAGGAGGCAACACATTAAAAAAAAACTATATATAGGAGGAAACTGTGGCAACTTACAGACACTGCAAGTCACTGTACCTTACTGTGAGAACTGTGACTTACTGATACTTCCACTACTTAATGTTAGAGGTAGCTCTTTAAAGTAGATTTCACATTAATTCAACAGCTTAAGAGCATCTCTCATGGCAGCTTTATCATTTACTAGGTTATTTGATATTTCTTTGCAGTTAATTCATAGTCTCAAAAATTTTGAACACATCAAAGTCAACAAGGAGGGAAATGCTATGTTCAGCCTGGAGATGGAGCTGAAAAACAGCAACAGCAACGTTTACCTGCTCAAGGTGAGTGGGATGATTTGGGCAGCAGCAGCTCAGAGCAACCCCTCAAGTGTTCTACAGAAAAAGTTTCATCCTCTAGGCAGTGGCTGAGAGCAAATAAATGCCTTAAAGTTGTCTGTCTTTTGCAGACCCCTGCTTGGTTAAGGAGCAGTGTGGGTGTGGGATGATCTTTGGTGGTGAATAGCCCTGGGGATTTGTAGATCCAAGTACAGAGCATGCAGTCAGTTACTGACATCCTTGTGTCTTCAGGAAATTCATACAACAGTTGACTTGGAAGGGACCTTTTAAAAGTCAAGGGACCTTGAAACTCATCCCATTCCACCCCCTGCCATGGGCAGAGATACCTTCCACTATCCCATGCTGCTCCAAGCCTCATCCAGCCTGACCTTGGACACCTCCAAGGATGGGGCAGCCCCAGCTTCTCTGGGCAACCTGTGCCAGGGTCTCCCCGCCCTCACAGGAAAAAGCTCCTTTCTTATATTGAACCTGACCCTCCTTCAGTTTAAGACCATCACCCCAGCAGTCTTCTGTAGTTTCGTATTATTTTTGTTCACTTTTTCAAGTGTGTTATTGCACTATAACTCCTTCTGTGAAAGAAGGTCTCAGAGATGTAAAACGTTCCCTCTAGATCCATAGCCCCACGGAAGGGATCCACAGGTGCTGGGCGTGTTTTTCTGAAAGATACTTCTTAGTTGAATTGTGGTTAGAGGCTTTAATCCAGGGGAAATCAGAATGCCCCGAAGGGAAGGACAGACTAACTATGCATTTTCTGGATCAAATATATGACACGAAGCCTATGAGCCACAATTTGGACAATGTAACCCAAGTGTGCTAGAGGAAGTGGTGAAGTCGCCTGCTCACCCAGCTATGAGGATGCTGAAATTTAAGCCAAGAAAGTGCTTTGTCTTTGTAGCTGCAAGAACTGTGTATTAATTAAGCTTCAGATCCTTATCTGGGTAGCCAAGAGCTGCTGTTTTGCTGAGTTTCAGAGCCTGGTGCCCTGCTCTGTGCAGGATTCACTGCCCAGACAGTGCCTGCGTGCTGCAAAGAGCCCTGGGCACTGTGAGGTTACTCATTTATATCAACAAAGGGGTTGGAACACCAACCTGTCCTGATCTGTTTGAAATGCCTGGCACTGGTTAAGCCTTCGTGAGGACACTCCTCCCCTCCCTTCCCCTCCCCAGGACGGCGAGCGGCTCCGGTACGGGACAGGGGATGAGTACAGGAAGCACTGCCTGAGGAGAGTTGGGAGAAGGTACTACTTCACTGTCCATGATGTGCAGCCAGAGGACGCAGGGGTGTACCAGGTTAGGGTGGAGGACGTCCCTGTCTTCTCAACTGAGCTGGATGCTCAAGGTAAGGAATTCAGTTTGATGGATGTGATGTGCAACTGTGACAAAAGTTTTTGTTTGTTTGTTTGTTTGTTTTTATTAGACAATTGAGTCTAGGAGCAAGTGCAAAGCTCAGTAACTCCTGACCACCACAGAGGAGTGTTTTGTGCTGCCCAGTAAGGGCTCTTTGTCTGCCACCTTGTCTGGTGAAAAGGAGCAGGAGGGTGATTAAGTGCTTTAGGTGCTGCATTTGCAGTCCCAGGGAGCAGGCCTAAGCTCAAGTACCAGTCTGGCTGTGGGTGACAGTGAGTACACCCCTTAACCTACCCAATATTACAGTTTGCTTCTGTAAACTCAGAATAATAACAACAAACTCAATCCAAGTATCGTGCTACAGGAACACATCAATGACTACAAACTGGCAGCACATCAGTGCTGGGAGGTACAAATGTCTCAGAAGATAATAAAGACAAAAATCCACTTTTCTGCTTTTCTGCAGAATTGGGCACAGAAGCACATCTGTGTTTTTCATTTTTCTCAGTAACCCGGTGTTCAGAGGCACCACAACTTCCTGTTCTTTCCTCCTTCAGCTGTAACAATTTTACTTGGAGCACAGAACGAGCTGTTTCCTTCCCATAGCTCTTGGTTTCCCCTGCAGCCATCCCGGCGCGGTTCCGGCAGCCGCTCTCCGACGTGCGCTGTGCTGAGGCTGGGGACGCCGAGTTCCAGTGTGTGCTGTGCACACCCTGCCACGAGCCCCTGTGGCTGCACAAAAGCCGCCCCCTCCAGGCCAGTGACAAGCACCAGATCTCTGTGACACCTGATGGCCTGACCCACAAGCTGATTGTCAGGAACGTGGGACCCTCAGACAGCGGCCTGTACACATTGGATGCGGGACAGGGCTCCTCCAGCGCCTGGCTCCTCGTGGAGTGTGAGTGGTTGGCAGCGGGTTGTTCCCATGGTCTGTTGGCACAAAACATTCTTCACACTGCCTGATGGCTCAGGGAGATGTTGCACTGCTGGGAAATGAATTGCTGGGCCTTCAATTCCAAAATTATAGCTGAGAAAACTGGGGGTGTTCAGTGTAGAGAAGACGAGAGTCCAGGGAGACCTTGGAGCCCTTTCCAGTGCCTAAAGGGGCTCCAGAAGAGCTGCAGAGGGCTTTGGAAAAGGGATGGAGGGACAGGACAAGGGGGAATGGCTTCCCTCTGCCAGACGGAAGGGTTAGATGGGATATTGAGAAGGAATTTTTGGCTGTGAGGGGGGTGAGGCCCTGGCACAGGGTGCCCAGGGAGGCTGTGGCTGCCCCAGCCCTGAAAGTGTCCAAGGCCAGGTTGGATGGGGCTTGGAGCAACTGGGATAGTGGAAGTGTCCCTGCCCGTGGCAGGGGGTAGAATGAAATGAGTTTTAAGATCCTTTCCCCATCCAAACCATTTTGTGATTCCATTATTCTAAATTCTATTTGGAAAAATGAAGGTCTGGTTAGACCTTCTTTCCTCTTCAAATGAGACCAACTTTTCCCCTTTTAATTAGTCCTGACAAATCCTATTGGCTCATTTGCTCAACAGCTATAATGAAGCAGCACATTCTCTGTCAGTTATCAAAAAATGCTCCCTATCTCCCCACATGTTTTTGAGGAAGCTGTCCCAGTGATCACAGTGCAGCAGACAGAGGCTCAGGAAGCTTTTGATACTCTCAGTTCTACACTATCAATGCAATTTTCTTACTAGATAATATTTTTCATTCCCAATTAGATTAAACATGCTAGAAAGATCTCAGAGGAAGCTGGGAAGGTGGGAACACTCAGTGCAGGCACATTGACAGCCACCTGGCTTATATTTGTTTGCTTATGAAAGGCAGTTCCCTTGGTTCCCTTTGACTCGGGTTTCCTTGGGGATCCTCCTGCAGCAGCAGGAGGGATCTCTCTCACACAGGCCTCTCCAAAGCGATGTAAGTTTCTGAAACAAAGAAACTGCCGGTGGATTTCAGTGAGCTGTGAGCTCTGACAAACTGTGTCTAACCTGGAAACCAAAGCAGTGAGTGACCAGTTCTCAGAGCAGCCTGAATTTCAGATTAATCCAAGGCTATTCACAGATCTGAAAGCTTTAGTCCTCATGTTGGGCATCACTAAACCAGCCATTATCCAGATGTGCAAGCTGCCTCCAGAGCAGTGAAATCCCAGTTCCAGGGTGGGAACTGATGGCTCCTCTGTGCATGGAATATTCTGTAACTCTGCCACAGCTGGAGGGTAAAAGCAGGTGGAATTAATGAACTCCACATACAATCTCAGCCCCTCTAAATCAGACCTGCCACGCTGCAAGTTTTTTTCTGTTATTTTTGGTTTGTTTGTTATATAATGCGCTTGTTTCCATTAAAAACAAGGCATTTTAACTAAAAATAATTGTCTTTAATTAACATTTCACTGTCTGAATGTGGTATTGAAAAAAATCAGGATTTGAAATTATTTAAAATTTTTTAAAATATATTACGTGTGTGTGTCCTAAAATGAAATTCAGAAAGTGCTAACACATTTTCTTTGGTTGTTGATGCAGTGCATGTCCTATTGATTTTCTGTTATTTTGTTCCTCTCCCTTTCTGTAAATTGTAAATCTGCTCCCATGAAACAATGCAACCTCAGATGCCAAAGGAAAGAGGAGACAGGATGAAGGAGAAAAGATTGAAAGGGAGACATCTGAGTGGCTGAAAGAAACAATGGCAGACAACGAAAGGGTGAGGAAGCTTCGGCGCCAAGAAAAAGCTGCTGATGAAGATCGTCCTTCCTTTTCCACATCCTCTTCTGTGGAGAAAAGTGGCTGGTACAGAACAGGTCAAGGCAGCAGCCAAGGCAGGGGCCAAGGACAGTCCATTGATTCTGATGATGGAAGCCAAAGATTTTTGGGAAAAGAGGGGCTACACAAAACCCACATAAACGGAGAGCTGGCATCTGGGCAGTTTTCTGGAGCAGGTCTAGATGGAGACTCAGCAGCCAATGATGGCAGCATCTTTGGAATAAAGAGCTTAGGAGGCAGAAGTGGGTTAAGGGCAGTCCATGGCATGGACTCTCTGTCAGGCAGAGCAGGTCCTGGTGGTGCAGTAGGAGGGGCAGGTGAATGGAATTCTGTGGATGGCAGAGGTGAGGGTGTGCTGGGTTCTGTTAACATTGAGATGGATGATGGAGAAGGTTTAGGCTCTCAGCATGACAAGGATGGGAATTTAGGTGATGCCAGTTACAGAGCTGGTTTTGGGAGTGCTGCAAGGTTGGGTGGTGGAAGTTCTGTGCCACATGGGCTTGATCCTGATTCAGCTGGAGTTGGAGCCAGTGTGGGTGATCTGTTCAGCAGGACTGGTCCAGGAACTGGAGCTGTGGGGAATTCTGCAGGTGCTGGAATAGCAGAAGGAATGAGGTCCCACCATGGCAACGACGGGCATCTTACTGTGGGTGATATGAACGGAGCAGGTATAAACAGAGAGGGAAAAACAGGGACTCCCTATGGCAAAGATGGCCTGACACCTCATGCCAGTGTTCAGTTAGGGCAGGCAGGAAGATCTGTCTCACTGTACGGGCCAGGAGGCCTTCCAGGGGGAGATGGGGCTATACCTGGTGCAGGTGGCAATTCCACAGGAGAAATGGAGGCTTTGTATGGTCGAGATGGTCAGGCACTGGGAGTGCCTGAGGCACATGCTGGTGGTGCTGGTGGAGCTGGTGTAGGGGGATTTGGAGCTCCCTATGGAAAGGATGGTCTCCCAGGTGTTGGTGGGGCTGGTGCAGGGAGATTTGGGTCTCCCTATGGAAAGGATGGTCTCCCAGCTGGGGCTAGTGGGGCTGGTGCAGGGGGACTTGGAGAGACTTTGTATGGTCCAGATGGTCGGCCACTTGGAGCAGGTGTTGGTGCCAGTGCTGGTGCAGGGGGATTTGGGTCTCCCTATGGAAAGGATGGCCTTCCCATTGGAGCAGGTGTTGGTGGGGCTGACGTAGCTGGTGTAGGGGGATTTGGAGCTCCGTATGGGAAGAACAGTCTCCCAGCTGGGACTGGTTTTGGTGGGGTTGGTGCAGGGGAACTTGGGTATCCATGTGGAAAAGATGGTCTCCCTGCTGGGTCAGGAGTTGGTGGAGCTGCAGGTGGTGCTGGGTCTGCTTATGGAATGGATGGTTTCCCAGTTGGAGCAGGTGCTGGTAGTGCAGGAGGATTTGGGGAGGCTTTGTATGATGGTCGGCCACTTGGTGCAGGTGTTGGTGGTAATGCTGGTGCAGGGGGATTTGGATCTCCATATGGAAAGGATGCTCTCCCAGGTGTTGCTGGGTCTGGTGGTGCAGGAGGACTTGGAGCTCCCTATGGGAAGGATGGTCTCCCAGCTGGACCAGGTGCTGGTGGGGCTGGTGCAGGGGGACTTGGAGAGACTTTGTATGGTCCAGATGGTCGGCCACTTGGAGCAGGTGTTGGTGCCAGTGCTGGTGCAGGAGGATTTGGAGTTCCTTATGGAAAGGACGGTCTTCCCATTGGAGCAGGTGTTGGTGGGGCTGGTGGTACAGGGGTACTTGGATCTCCCTATGGAAAGGATGGTCTCTCAGCTGGGGCTGGTAGAGCTGGTGCAGGGGGACTTGGAGAGACTTTGTATGGTCCAGATGGTCGGCCACTTGGAGCAGGTGTTGGTGCTAGTGCTGGTGCAGGCGGATTTGGGTCTCCCTATGGAAAGGATGGTCTCCCAGCTGGAGCAGATATTGGTGGAGCTGGTACAGGGGGATTTGGGTCTCCCTATGGAAAGGATAGTCTCCCAGCTGGGGCTGGTGGAGCTGGTGCAGGAGGACTTGGAGGGGCTTTGTATGGTCCAGATGGTCGGCCACTTGGAGCGGGTGTTGGTAGTGCTGGTTCTGCAAGTGCCAGGGGACTTGGATCTCCCTATGGAAAAGATGGTCTCCCAGCTGGAGCAGGTGTTGGTGGTGCAGGGGGAGTTGGGGGTCCCTGTGGAAAGGATGGTCTCCCAACTGGAGCAGGTGTTGGTGGTGCAGGGGGAGTTGGGGGTCCTTTTGGAAAGGATGGTCTCCCAGCTGGAGCAGGTGTTGGTGGTTCAGGGGAAGTTGTATCTCCCTATGGAAAGGATGGTCTGCCAACTGGGACTGGTGTTGGTGGTGCAGGGGGAGTTGGGAGTCCATTTGGAAAGGATGGTCTCCCAGCTGGAGCAGGTGTTGGTGGGGCAGGGGGAGTTCCATCCTATGGAAAGGATGGTCTCCCACCTGGAGCAGGTGCTGGTGTTGGTGGGGCAGGGGGAGTTCCATCCTATGGAAAGGATGGTCTCCCACCTGGAGCAGGTGCTGGTGTTGGTGGGGCAGGGGGAGTTCCATCCTATGGAATGGATGGTGTCCCAGCTGGAGCAGGTGTTGGTGGGGCAGGGGGGGTTCCATCCTATGGAAAGGATGGTGTCCCAGCTGGAGCAGGTGCTGGTGGGGCAGGGGGAGTTGGGGGTCCCTGTGGAAAGGATGGTCTGCCAACTGGGACTGGGGTTGGTGGTGCAGGGGGCATTCCATCCTATGGAAAGGAGGGTCTCCTAGCTGGGGCTGTGGCAGGAGCTGCTCATTTTCCTCTTGGAGGTGAGGAAGCGATGGGATCTGGCCATGGCACAGATGCCATGCTGAGCAGAGCTCCAGGATATGCAGGTGGGGCAGGAGGAGAGGGCTTTTCCGGGGAAGGCTCTGCACTGTGGGTTGCAGGGTCTCCCTATGGCAAGGACAGAGGGTCAGCTGTAGCCACAGCTGGTGCAGGTGGGGTTGGGAGGTTGGGAGGGGATGAATGGGATTCGGTCCGTGGTAAAGGAGGTGTGGGAGGTGCTGGTGGACCAGGTGGTGAATATGGACTGGATGCACATCTTGGCAGATTTTTGGGAGGTGAAACTGGAAAGGGCACTGCCAGTGATGTCAGAGGGCCAGGGAACAAAGGTTCAGCTGGTGACAGAGGGTCTCTGTCAGGTCCAGGAGGAGCCAGGGGAGAGGACAGGGATTTTGGACAGTTGGGCTCCCTTTATGGCACAAATTCTGCCTTTGGAGGGGCAGGGAATAAATCCCATGACAATTTGATTGACGGGAGTAGTTCAGGTAGGTTTGGTCAAGGTCCACTGAGTTATGGCCAGATGTCAGGTCCTTTTGGTGGACCTCCTTCAGCAAACCAGAGAAGCCAGGAACCTGACCTGGATCTTAAAGCAAATGATTCCCAGAACAACACAGAAAGCACAGGACAAAAGAGACGGAGTGTCCTGGATGATCTCAAAGGTATGTGGTTAACTGGTGACTCCTGGTCGTTGCATTATGGTACTCACATTCCTAATCCTGCAAAGAAATGGGATGTTATGTTTAGATAAACACAACTGTGTGTAGAAATTTGGTTGTCCCATGATCTGTTCCTAATTCTCCCACTGATTGGCTGTTTGATCTTACACAGTTTGCTCTGATCAAAATGCCTTAAAGTTCTAAATTATTTTCTTTGTCTAAAAGATCTAAACCAAGTCTCATCTCTTCATTTGTGTTTCACGCCATGGAACAGACCAGTTCATAAACATACCAGTTCCCATAAAGTTTCAAGGCGTATCATCAGGTTTCTTTGATAATGTTCCAATTCAAAACTGAAGGTTTCACTTTATTTTTTCAAACACCTACTGCAAAGAACTGTTTTCCAAGTTCTGGGAACAATTCTGTGCCTGTTTATATGGGATAATATAATGTAAAGAGCTCTTTTCTCTTCTAACATCAGGGATAATAAGGCGTTGCACAGAGTAAGGGGAATAATGTGTCTGCAGCCATTTGAATAAGACCTGTGGCTCCACCACAAAGATGATTATGTGAAAATTGTAGGAATGAGAAATTTCAGGTGTATAATCAGAGGGGAATATTCACCTAATGAGATTGTTCACAAGTTAGGAATTATCATTGTTAAACCACAAATACGAACAAGGAAGTAAAATCATCAAAACTGGGGTTCAGGGGGAAGGAGTGGGTATATATCAGAGAGGAGATGATGATGGTAGTGGAGAACTTGGGAAGGGAAAGAGGAATACAGGGGTGGAGAACAGTGTGCCTGGGGGCTGTTGGGGGCATGTGCTGGGCAGCCCCTGTGTGGTCAGTGCAGGTGAAGAGGAGGATGAAGCAGTATATCCACAGCTTGGAGAAGCCTGTTTTTTTCCACTGGCTGTAGAGAGAGCCAAAACAATTAGCACAGACATAAACTACCAAGTCCACAGCTAGATAATATGATTTGTGATGAACCCATTGCCCATGTGGTGGATGTTGGTATATAATTGATTTTGAGATGGCTGTGCATCCCTCAGGGAACTGAGTGTACTCAGCTGGCCCACAGAGAGATGGCACAAAAGCCTCTCCTGACCAGAGGATGTATTTTTTTTTAAAGCTCTTTTCCCCTCACGTGCACGTGCATTTTCAGCTCTAGGTGTCTCTCTGTAGCACAGACTTATCTTCTTTCCTTCCTTTGTGCCTGTTCAGTCCCACGCTGTTACCTCAACAAGCAGCTGGCAACCGTGCGAGTGCTGAAGGGGGACCCAGCTGAGCTGTCCTGCACTGTCAGCAAAGACAATGTGACGGGAGCCTGGTTTAAGGATGGCCTAAAGGTGGGTTTCTTGAGCTTGCTGCTGGCTTTGGGTAGCAATGCTCTGCTCTCTGGCTCTGCTTCCTAAGGGTGATGTCAAGGTGTCCGTCCCCGAGAGTGGGGCCCTGGAAGGGTTCACAGAATCCCCGAGCAGTTTGGGTTGGAAGGGACATTAAGGATCATCCAGTCCCAGCCCCTGCCCTGGGCAGAGATACCTTCCACTAGACCCAAGCCCCATCCAACCTGGCCTTGGACACTTCCAGGGATGGGGCAGCCACAGCTTCTCTGGGCAACTGAATACCAGAATATTGTCATAAAACATGCATGACATTCATAAGTCTTTTCAACTGCATTGCAAACCGTAGTCTGTCCAGTTCCAGTTTGGATTGCATTTTTTTCCTTTTTGTAAAAAAGGATAGGTCTTTTTACTTTGTAGTTAACAAGCATGGATGGAGTCGTCTTTGAAAAGAAAGGTCTTGTCCACAAATTGATCATTAACAAAGCTGAAGATATTCATGCTGGGAAATACAGGTTTGAAGGTGGAGATGTAAAAACTGAAGCTTCAATTTTTGTTGAAGGTGAGTCTACTCAAACCACCAAGACAGTATGAGATGGGGTTTAAATGTAATATATTTACTCAGCGACATGTCATTGATTATTGAGACAACTTTATTGTAAAGAATTACAGGTTAAACAGGAAATGTTTTTTGTAAAGGTTGGTTCATTTTGCATTTGCAAATTTAACTAGGGACCCTTCTGTCAGCAAGTCAAAGATTTTGGGGTGCACAAAACACTTTATCAGGGCATATTCTTCATTCTTGTGTTTAGTATGTTGCCTAGGAAATACTTTCTCTAGTGAAAGGACAGTGTGATACCACAAAATTTTGTGATAATTATCCTGTAGCAAAGTACAGCTAAAGGTTCAGATCCAGTGTTGTGAGCTTCTTAGCATTGCTGGCAGCACCGTGAGGAGATCCCTTTTCTCCAAGGTGTGCCTTATCCTCCTTGAGTTGTGGTTTTTAATGACCTTGTATCACCTGCTTAGATCCTCCCCAGGTGGACAAAGTCCTCCTCAAGAACTTGACCAGTGTCCCCACGGTGGCCAAGGCCGGGGAGGGGGTGAAGCTGCGGATCCCATTCGAGGGTCGGTGGCCCATCAGGGCAGTGTGGCTGAAGGACAGGATGCAGTTGGGGGATGACACCAGGATCCGTGTGGACAAGACAGACACCTGCACCACGTTGTCCATCTCCAGCTGTGACAGGAGGGACTGTGGGGATTACAAAGTCAGGCTCAAGAACGACAGTGGTGTCCTGGAGATCAACCTAAAGCTCGTGGTGATAGGTAAGATCCTGTAACATTCACTGTGGCTTTAACTGTAAAGCTTAAGCAGGGAATCCATTGACACTGGTGACAACCTTATTAGGAGTAACTGGGTATTTCAAGAGGAACAAGACTGTGTATTGCCCCAAAATCAGGGTATAAGGAAAGATTGCTGAACATGCTTCTTTGCCCTTTAGTACAAGGGAACACAAACCTAGTTTGGTTTTTCATGGCCCGAGCAGCTGAACTTTGAATGTTCAGACGCTGTGGGAGATGTGACTGTACACAACATGCAAATCTGAAATAGGATATCAAGGTCCAATTCAGCCCTCCCATAAATGTCTGGGCTCCTTTGGGAGACCAGAAATGATGTTCAGCCTGTATTAGCAAGCTGAACTGGTGCAATGCTTATGAGAACAGTTGACCAAGGGAGAGCAAGGGCCTGGCTTTCCATTTTCTCCATCAAAAGTTAGAAGAGTCCAAGTTTGAAAGAGGCAATTCAAGTGCCCAGCCCTCATCCTACAACTGTGCCTGCATTTAATCAGGAACAGTCTCCCAGCAGGTGAGCAATGCACAGGGTCTGCTCCAAACCCAAGAGCAGGTCTGGGTCTGGAGCTGGCTGTGTCTCTGTTCATGTTCCCAGACAAGCCACAGCCTCCAGCAGGACCCATCAAAATTGTGGAAAGCTCTGCCAACAACATCACGATCCAGTGGAGGCCCCCAAAGGATGATGGGGGCAAACCAGTGCAAAGGTACATCGTGGAGAGGCAGCAGGTGGGCAGGAATGACTGGGAGACTTTGGGAGAAACCCCCAGGAGCTGCACCAGCTTTGCCACGAGCAGAGTGGAGGAAGAGATGAGCTACTACTTCAGGGTGAGGGCCGTGAATGCCGAGGGAGTGAGCAACGCGCTGGAGTCACGGGAAGTGAAGGCTGCTGGTAAAGGTGAGGAGAACTTCTCAAAACTCATAATTCAAACTGGGAAATTCATTATCAAAGGATATTGAAGGGCATCAAAGGAAATTTACTGAATTGTGGATTGTTGCTACAGATCTCAACTTCAGTCTTCACACAAAGCTGTGGAGGTTGCCCAGCAAGAGCAGCAGTTTGCTGTAGGCTCTGCTGATGCTGAGTGAGATGTAATGATTCCTTGGTCATGCTCCATTCTGGATTGGAAAGGAAATTTCATGGGGGAAATGCAAAATGCATCAAGATCAAAGGAAATTTTTCCCAGTGTGGCTGCAAAGGGAACATGTGAGGCCTTTTCTTAACACAACCAAAGCAGTGTCTCTGTATGTGCAGCACTTCTCAGCATGATCACTCCATTCCCCTGATCTCCAAACAACTGAATATTATCTTTGTTCTTCATGGAGTTTAAAAACTAGAACAGGTTTGCCATGGGCACAAATGCAGTACTAGAGAGAGGAATGTTTCATTCTAATTATCTTCTTTCTCCATTCTCATTCCCATGATTCTGTATCTTGAACATTTTATCAGAGAGCAAAGAAAATCCATTTTGTTACCTGTTCCTGTTGTTGAAAGCAAGTATGATGCTGACTTGTCATATCATGTAAGAATGACACACCCCACTGGCAGAGGAATTGTCAGTCCTGATAACAGCAGGTCTTTTGTGAAATCCAAACTCAGGAACAGAGTCCATGCTGGATCCAGTTTGTGTGGGGAACAGGATCCACAGCTTCAGGTCGCAGCCAGGTTTTCAAAGCACGTCCATAGGAATACCTGGGGGAATCTGGAAGAAGAAATTACACACAGCACCTATTGTATCATGCAATAAAAACATACCTGCTAATAATGAAGCCCTTATCTCTCTGTAGCTTCCCCTGGTGCCCCAGATCCCCCTGAAATCATCAGTGCCAGCAGGGACACCATCACCATATCCTGGAAAGCTCCTTGTAAAACCGGCGCTTCCCAAATTACGGGATACATTGTTCAGAAACGAAAGAAGGGCACTGTGACCTGGCTGCCAGTGACCAACGTGCCTGTCAAAGGTGGGTATACTGACTCCTGGAACATCTGGTGCATTTGAAAAGGCAAAAGTGTCAGCTGGGTTTAGGAGCCACTTCGGATCTTACATCTTTCACATCAGGGTGGTGATGGGTGACCTTGGAGGTCTTTTCCAATCAATGATTTTGGGATCCTGTGGTTCAAGGGCTTTTTGATTTTGAAAGGAATACAATGAACACATCCCAGAAGATCACATGTGCTTGGCTAGCGAATGTCAGGGGAATCAATTACAGCTTTTATGGCTCCTGAGAATTTTTCAGTCCCCAATTCTGTCTGGAGTAAGGCACAACTTTGTTGTGTCACCTTTCCTGACGGGGAACAGCTCCCTGAGGCAACACACTCCTGTCCTCTCTGCAGACAAGAAGCTGAAGGTGACAAGCCTCAAGAAGGGCGTGCAGTACGAGTTCCGCGTGGCAGCTGTCAATGCTGCTGGCACAGGACAGCCCAGTGACCCCTCAGAGCCCGCCTTTGCCCGGGACCCCACCAGTAAGTGTCCTGCCCCGTGCTCTACTTTCAGGGTGTTCGTGGAGAAGACATGTTCTTAAATCCTCTGTAAAACTGTGTGGAGACAAGGCTCAGTATCTGGGAATGTTTCATGGCTGAGAATCAGCTGGAGGAAGGAATGGAAGGATTTCCTGTAGGATGTCCAAGTCAAGATTTGGCAGATCCCAATGTGGGGTAATGTGCAGAGTGGAGGAACACTCAGGATGGGCCACAGAGTGTTTTGGAATGTTGTGGATTTACTGCAGGGCTGGTAGGAGCAAGGACCCAGATCCAGCTCTGAAGAACTGGGACAAGGTGTGACAACACACCAGGGTGGAAATCCAGTGCACTTCAAGAATGTTGGGGAATGTTCAGGCAGTGACTGAAAAGAGGGAAGAGAAATTCTGGAAAGTAGTTTAAATAAAATTTCTCCTTCCAGAATCTCCAGGCGAGGTGCAGGACCTTAAAGTGAGCAGCAGTGACAGCACCAGCGTCACCTTGACATGGAACAAACCTGAAGTACAAGATGGGAATGATGTGAAAGGCTATGAGGTGGAGATGAAGCGCTGTAACAGCCTCAGCTGGACCAAGTGCTTCACCCTCCCTGCACAGAGCACCTCGTGCAAGGTCCAGGGCCTGCAGGCTGGGGAGAAGCTGTTGCTGCGTGTGAGGGCCCTCAGCGACGGCGGCCCCGGGGAGGCCTCGGAGCTCGAGGCTTGTGCTGGAGCTGCTCCCGTGGGTGAGTCAGGGGCTCTGTCCCTGGGCACGGGGCACCCTCAGGGAGCAGGGGCAGCCGGGGCTGTGGGACACTGCCATGAGCTGCTCCCAGGCCCAGCCTAGCACAGGGGCAGCACTGCTCCTCCTTGCCTCGGGGTTATCTGCTCACCTCAGCAGGGCAGTCTCAATACTAACTGATACCAGACATGCAGTGCACAGTGCTCAGCTCATTTAGAGATAAAATAATCCTCAGAACTCCATTTTCTCCTTGGACTTATATTTTGCCCCCTACGCAGGGCCACACTACAGTCACTAGACAGAACCTGTATGTGCCTTACCCCTGTTTGTGCTCTTCCAAGGAAAAAAATGAGTTTTCACTCAATTTTTAAATGATCTTCTGAAATTAAACATTTTATTTTGTTCTCTTAAATCACAATTTTTTATGCTGTTTTTGCATACTTTATTTTACTTTTTAATTGTTTAGTTTGAAGTTTTCACCATTTTCACTTTTCCATCTTTATTTACAATCTGCAGCTCTGTTTTTTTCCTGCTCTTTGGAAACATTGCAGAATTACAGACACAAAAGATAATTCTGTGAGGAATTCATCTTCCCTAACCTGGATCCTCAGTGAAAATGTCTACTTTGGCATATGGCTGGAAATCCCATTTATCAATTAAATTTTTTTTAAAAAAATCAATCTAAAGCAGGTGCTCAGTTCTATACTAAAAATACTAAATACAATTTAGCACTACTGTATTTGGTATTCTTCGAGAAATACTAAATTCTGTAGTATATTGATGAAAAAAGGAAAGAAAATATTTTAAATGCTAAAAAATACTATTTTAGATAAACTCTGGCAGCTTTCCTGTGGATGTTCTGTGCTCTGTATTGCATGCATATTTTAAGTGTCCATTGGAATTTCCTTTTTCCAGACACTATTTAAACACAAAAGATGATCCCTGTGATGGGATAGTGTGGCAAAGAGCCAATTTCTCTGTGACGAAGACATTACATGAATACAGAGATTGTTGTGACTGTATTTTTACATAATTTTCCCTTGTTTAGTCATAGTGGCAAATAGTAATGAAATTTGAAAAAGTCAATGGGAGATTTTTCCCATTGTGAATTCCTCACCAGCCTCACCCAGCTGGGAGAGGCACCAGGGGGTGGAACACCATGATTTTCACCAGTGACTGCACCAACATCCATCTTTTGGGAGTAATCTTTGTATTTTCCAGTCTCTCCCAGGTTACTGATAGATGACACAGTGAAAAGTTTCCTGGTTATAAAAGCAGGGAACCCCATCCGGGTGAAGATTCCCTTTGAGGTGGGTATTCAGGGCTTTGGAGGAATTCCCTGCCTGGTTTTATGATGCACTCAACAGCAGACAGGAAAACTGAGCCACTGTTTTTATATCATGGAACTTTGTCTACAAATCACTGAGCAAATAATTTGGCCTGCCTGTGCTGTGTAGACTTTCAGGGTGAGGAAAACATGATCCAGAAATGAGCCGTTAGTCATTGCATTAGTGTTCTCTGGCATTGTGGTCATTCCTTAACCTCTGCAAACAAGCCTCAGTGCTGTCCACCCAGCCTTATCAATGTTATCATCATCTGGTACTGCTCTGTCAGACTTCCCAAATCAGTGATTTCCCTGCGACTCCCTCAGAAGGCCTTGAGGCAGAATTGCCAGCAGCACCTTCACTGTGCTTGTCTCACCAAGCAGCAGCACTTGAGCTCTGTCACTTGAGCACTTGGGAGGCACGGACAGAAATCTCAGTGCTTTGGTGTAAGCTTGGAACAACACAGGCTTTTTCCTGATGGAAAGTGTGGTCAGGGGGGTTTGGAGGTGTCCAAGGAATGCCTATATGTGGCACTTAGTGCTTTTAGGGTGGGAAAGGGGCATGGATTGGACTCGATGGTCTTGGAGGTCTTTTCCAGCCTTAATGATTCCATGATCCTGTATATCTGGGATACCAGAGGAGGGTGATGAACTGTGTGTATTTGCTGGCCTTTCTCCTAATCTCTGGGAGAAGAGACCAAAGATGGCACAATGAAAATAAAGACTTAGAGGATGTTTTTTTCTTTACAAAATCAACAGATTTTTTTTTTTAAAGCAGAAAATATAAACTCTTGAAGTTATCTGTCCTTGATCTGGCATAGTTTGACACAGTTCTGAACACTTGACTGCGATAACATTCTTAAAGGACAAAAAGGAAAAAATTGTAAAGAAACTGTAGAGCAGATCAGGGCTCTCAGATCCATCATGGATCCATATTTCTAAACATTACTGTGTCGTGGAGGTGCATATTTGGGGTAAGATAATGAAACTGAAGATATAAGACACAGTGTGGAAGTGAAACAAGTGGCTGTGACTCGTTGTTTCCAGGGATCTCCCGAGCCAGTGGTGACTTGGTTAAAGGATGGGCTCCCCCTTCCCAGCTGGGCTGCCGTGAGCACTGAGGATGGAAGCACCCAGCTGCTGCTCAGGGCAGCCGAGTTCAGTGACAGCGGCACCTACACTGTGGAGCTTGGGGATGGGCTGGGGAAAAAAGAAACCTTCAGCTTCCAGGTTCAGATTACAGGTAACTCACTGCTATCCATATAAATCTATCAGCGACTCCCAGTCAATCCAGGCTGGGGCATGAAGGGACTGAGAGCAGCCCTGGGAGAAGGACTGGGGGGTGCTGGTGGGTGAAAGCTGGGCATGCCCTGCATTGGTCCCCCAGTGTGGGCAGCAGGGGAGGGAAGGATTCTGCCCATCTGCCCCCTCAGGTGACACCCCACCTGCACTGCTGCCTCCAGCCTTGGGGGCCCCCAGCAACAGAAGGATGTTGAGCTGCTGGAGCAATTCCAGGGGAGACCATGGAGATGCTCCAAGGGCTAGAGCCCCTCTGCTCTGGAGCCAGGCTGGGAGAGCTGGGGGTGTTCAGTTGAAGAAGAGAAGGCTCTGGGGAAAACCCTTCCAGTGCCTAGAGGGGCTCCAAGGGAGCTGGAGAGGGACTTGGGACAAGAACCTGGAGGGACGGGACAAGGGAGGATGGCTTCCCACTGCCAGAGAGCAGGATTAGGTAATATACTGGGAAGGAATTCCTCCCTGTGAGGGTGGCACAGGTTGCCCAGAGAAGCTGTGGCTGCCCCATCCCTGGAACTGTCCAAGGCCAGGTTGGACAAGGCTTGGAGCACCCTGGGATAATGGAGGGTGTCCTGCCCATGGCAGGAGGTGGGACTGGATGAGTTTTAAGGTCCCTTCCCACCCAAACCAGTCTCAGATTCCATGATTTACAATCATGGAATAGGCAGAAGGCCACAGACTGAGTTTGGCAGGCAGCTCTGACACAGTTTGGCTGTGCAGGCACAGGAAGAACCAGGATACAGTTTTCTATGAGATTGTCTAGGCACTTTGTGATCTCACTTTTCTGCTGGACAGAGCAATCCAGTGACTAAAACTATCCTTCCAGAGTGAATGAGGGAGTCAGCACAGGCTGTGGGACACTGAGCACAGCTCTCCCAGCTGTGACCCCAGGAGGGAAAGCATCTCAGCTGTACCACCCTCCTCTCCCCACTCAGCAAGTGCAGATGTTGTACAGCAGCAGCTCAGTTCATAGCAAATGCATTTGTGTGCCGGGAGAAGGAATAGAATTTTGTCCCTTCCAGTGACCAGGATGGTCACTGAGCCCCAGACATGCTACAGACTCCAGGATTTTAGGGCTCTGTGCCACTGTCCCTACAGCTGTGACATTATGTGCCCTCACCTGGCAGATATCCCTCAGCCCCCTGGAGCCATCCGGCTGGAGGAGAATGTGCCCAACACAGTGACAGTGACCTGGGACCCCTCAGCATCCGAGCAGTGGGAGAAGAACCTGTATTACACCGTCCTGAAACGGGAATCCCAGAAGGGTCTGTGGCATGTGCTGGGGGACCTCATCTACAACAACAAGTTCACCTTCACCAGGGTGGTCCCAGGCAGGGATTATTACTTCAGGGTTGTGGCAAAAAATGACCTGGGAGCCAGTGATCCATCAGAGACTGTGCACCCCTGGAGGATCTGGAAAAAGAAAGGTAAAACGTTTCCAAGTATTTCTCTGTGTTGTGTTTTGTTTCTTTCATTGCTTCTAACACCCCACCCTCAAATGGGTCTCTCCTCCTACAAATATTCAGTTGCCCAGAACAGGAATGCACAGAAATGCTCTGAAGAATTCCAGCTGGGCAGGGAAGGTTTGTCCTTTCTGCAGGGACAATGCGCAGACAGACCCTTCATTCCCAGCCATTATGATGTGCAATTTTCCCCCAAATTAATTCCCAACAAAATCTAAGGCTTTAGTATTGTAGAAACCAAAGTTTCTGACTTCAAAGTTAAATGTTGGGTAATTCTGAGGAGCAGCAGAGGTTACAATCCATAGGTGCATGGGATCTCTGGTAATTTGCAGAATTCCAGACACTGCACCAACAAACCACTGCAAACCCTGCACTGCTGGGAGCAGTATCTGAGTATGTGTTTGGTGCTGTCCATTTTTCACAGCTGAATTTCGAGTGAAAGCACAGAAATACAGGGGAGTTAACCAGAACCAGCCTCCGAGGTTCCTGGTGCCGCTGAAATCCCACGTGGTGGTGACGGGCAGCGAGTGTCACATGAGCTGTGCCGTTGGAGGCCACCCCCCGCCCAAAATCACCTGGCACAAGGACAGCAGAGACCTCTCCAGAGACCCCAACTACTTCTGCACCAACGACTTCGGAGTCTGCTCCCTGGTGGTGCTGGGGGTCACCAAGCAGGATGAGGGGGAGTATATGGTGGAAGCCAGCAATGAAATGGGTCGTGCCTTCAGCAAAGCCTTCCTCGCCATCAGAGGTAACTCTGCAGTGCTGCTTCCCTGGGAGATCCAGGGATGTCACTGCTGCCCAGGGCCTCAAAAATGGTCCCCAGCTAGCTCCACCTGCTGACAAAGCCATGGTGCGTTTGGGCTGTTTTACTGAATTCCTAATAATGGTAGTTGTGATTAAGTACCAAACAGAACCAGAAATAAAAAGGCAGTTGGGAAGAAAACACTTGATTTCTACACTAGCCAGAGGTTTTGGTTGAGCTTGAGCAATTTTTAATAAAGAACAATCCCATCTTCATTACGTAGGATAATATCAAGGTTAGATTTCTCTCCAGTGCAGGAGCTGCAGAATAAAGACCCTGGCAAATGTGCCAGGTGAGGGGAGAACAGCTGATGTTTGGCCAAAGCCAACACAAAAGGAGGAAAAGGATGGCCAGAGGCATTGGGGTCCTGATATGAATGGAAGGGCAGTGGGATTGGCTGGGGATAGACTCTTGGATATACTTATGGGTAAATATTGTTGGTGACTATATCTAGTGAAATATCCTTTACATGGAGTCAAATATTTTTCTTTAAATGCCAAATACCTTGCTGGGATTACAGGAGTGGCAAAATGGGTCAGTTAAACCCCTGTCACCTTCTTGCTGACTTTTAGGCCCTGTAACATTTCAGCTCCCCCTGCCAGAGAGCCTTTCAGACTATTTCTGATCTCCCTCACTACAACCCTGAGCTGCTTTTCTCTTACTCTTGCTTTCAGACTCCTCCCTATAGCGTGGCCCCGCTGAGAACATCCCTGCATGGCTCTGAGGATGAGAAGCTTTTGGTGAGGACTCCTCCATATGAAGGCTGTGAATTTATTATCAGATGTTCTTCAGTCTGAGGGTGTTATTTTTCAGATCTAGTTATTGCACTTTGAACACGATGCTGCATTATTATCCATACTGGGGGAAAAAAGCTTTAAGAGCCCTGTATTTTTTTTTTAATGATCAGGCTTTCGATGAGACCTTTAAAGCACAGCTTAGAAGCTTCAGGAAAACAGAAGATGAGAGGAAAAATAATTGGCCAAAATGAAACTTTCCGTGGAGAGCACAGGTGAGAGAGACCATCCTACCACTCACCCACAACAAGGACATTTCTGGACACCAGGGATCCCCAGCCCTTTCACATATGCTTTTTCAAGCCAAAGCAATCGCCTTGGATCCCGTGTGATTCTCTGCAGGTTTGCCAAATCTGGCAGAAGCAGTTCTGCATGTGTTCCACTACCAGTAGCAGCTAATTAGATTATCTTCCCTAACCCCTGAGTTAAAAAGAGCATCTGCCCATTTTGTCTGGGCAGGAGATGAAATTTCAGACAAGGCTGGCATGGGGTAGGTGAAACTCTCAGTGCAAATGCACTGGTGGGAAGGACTGTAAGTCTACAACCAGTGTGTGAGCAGAGCAACTCCCAAAACCCACAGCATGTGCTGTACCAAGGCTGTGCCAGTCCTGAACCACCCCCAGCATCACCTATGCAACCCAACTGCCCCTGGGCATGGCAAGTGCTGGGAGCCTTTTGCCTTGTGCAGAAAGAGGTGAAAAATCCTTCCTGTCTGACCAGAAATGTGAGACCCCCAGGGACCTCCTGCCATGGCCAGGCTTTCCCATCACTGGGCCTGGACAGCAAAATGTCCTGGTGGCTGTAGGAGGGTGTCACAGCCAGAGCACCAAGGGTACTTTGTGATAGGAGAGAGCAGAGATAAACACAGCGGTGGGCTGAAATGTTCCTTGGGATTACTATTTGTACAATGTTGTACAGATGTAGCAGCAGTAGATAATGAAATTAAACCACAATAAAGTGAAATCTACCCGGAGACCGTGTTTATTCTGCAGAATGAATCCCAGTCAGTTTCTGGATCCCTGTCTGCTGCAGTTTCACATCTGACTGCTATACACAGTCATCCCTCATGGAATTGCTCCAGCAGCTCCTCCTTCTGCTGCGGGGCTGGGGGCAGGGGGATCCCACCTGCAGGCCAGATTTGCTTCTTGGCTGATAAACACAAGAGGCAAGTCCTGCTGAGAGGTCTGCACCAATTGCAGCAAATGCTCTGCCGCTGCTTTAGTGAGAGCTTTTATCCCAGCCAAAGGGCGATCCCGTGCCGGGAATCACCTCCAGGGTGGAGGGGCCGAAGTTTGTGGCTCCGCGTTGCCGGGCTGGACGGGGCTGGGAGCNCCATCCTCAGGATCCTCCCCGACCCAGCCAATGGCTGCGCATCCCCGCCTGAGCCAAGATGGCGGCGCCCAAGACTAGGCCGGGTGGGCTGCTCGGCTCCTCTCTCTCGGGGACCGGGGAGCGACGGGCCCCGAGCGCTGGGTCTGTGTCTTCGGAGCGTCTCTCGGCTCGGGGTTTGTGCCTCCGAAGCATCCCGCGGCTCTGCCCGACGCTGCTCAAACAGCGAGCGCTGCTCTGGCCCCGGGAAAGGCGTGGGCAGCGGCCGATCTCTGAGGGGGCGGCGGCAGCGCGGAACGAGACGGGCCCGGGGGAGCCGAGCCACCGCCGGGGAGGGGGGNTTCTGGATCCCTGTCTGCTGCAGTTTCACATCTGACTGCTATACACAGTCATCCCTCATGGAATTGCTCCAGCAGCTCCTCCTTCTGCTGCGGGGCTGGGGGCAGGGGGATCCCACCTGCAGGCCAGATTTGCTTCTTGGCTGATAAACACAAGAGGCAAGTCCTGCTGAGAGGTCTGCACCAATTGCAGCAAATGCTCTGCCGCTGCTTTAGTGAGAGCTTTTATCCCAGCCAAAGGGCGATCCCGTGCCGGGAATCACCTCCAGGGTGGAGGGGCCGAAGTTTGCGGCTCCGCGTTGCCGGGCTGGACGGGGCTGGGAGCACCCTGGTGTACGGACGGTGTCCCCGCCCATGGCAGGGGATGCACTGGGATGGGATTTTGTGTCCTTCCCCAGGGCCCAGGCCAGGCCGCGGCTCTGGCGCTGCGAGCCAGGTCCCAGCAAGGAGCCGGCGCTGGGGAGGGGCACGGCAGAGCACAATGGGCTCCCCCGGCACCCCCCGCAGATGGGCTCGCCCGGTATCCCACCACGTC
>VYXD01004390.1:59257-109897 GCA_013397195.1 Hylia prasina
TCTCTCGGGGACCGGGGAGCGACGGGCCCCGAGCGCTGGGTCTGTGTCTTCGGAGCGTCTCTCGGCTCGGGGTTTGTGCCTCCGAAGCATCCCGCGGCTCTGCCCGACGCTGCTCAAACAGCGAGCGCTGCTCTGGCCCCGGGAAAGGCGTGGGCAGCGGCCGATCTCTGAGGGGGCGGCGGCAGCGCGGAACGAGACGGGCCCGGGGGAGCCGAGCCACCGCCGGGGAGGGGGGAGAGGGCAGGAAAATAACAGTAGAGAGAAGGACAAACGGACAAAGTGGCGCTTCGGGCGTGAGGCGGCAGCGACAGGAGCTCCGTGAGCGCGGGGGGAGCGGATGCGCGGCCACCGGGGACCGGAGCGTCCCGGGCCGGGAATGCCCAGCTCCGCTGGGAGTGCCCAAGCACGGCTGGGGCCGGGCGCGGGGCACCGGGGGTCCCCTGGGCGGGGGTACTGCCCTCGCCATTCCCCCACCGGCTCCGAGTGCTCCCGGGGCTGGTGCCGCTCTTCGGGGCCTTTTCCTGGGGCTGCTGCGGCCTCTCTCAGCTCCCGGAGGGGTCCGAGCTCCCGCAGAGCTCTGCGCTGCCGCTGGAGTGGCCGGAACATCCTCGGGATCTCCTGGAATTCATGGTGGAGCGAGCATTTCTGCCGGGGGAGAACAGCGGGGGCTGTTCCGCGGGCGCTACACTGGCTTAGGGCGGTGGCGGCATCCCCCGGGCCGGGGCAGCGGCGCAGCTCCTTGGCTTCGGTTCCGGCACTGTTGTCCAGGACCTGCAGCACACCCAGTTAGTGGATAAATCTTGGGGATGTTTCCCGTCCTGGGCACAGGGTCCAGCCTGGGGGGCAGTGGAGATTCCCCCTTTGCTGGGGGAAAGGAATGAAGTTTTTGGCCAGTGCAGAGGAAAACACAGGATTTCCCCCCCGCTGCAGGTGGGTCCATTCTTCACCCAGAGAGGTCAGGCCTTTCCCAGGGTCCCGCTGTAGGAAATTAAATGATAATTCCTGGTCCTTACATAAAAGGGGTTAACCCAGTTGGGATGTTGCCCGGTTGAATGTTGCCTTATACCCAGCTGAATATTGCCTTCTATATTAAAACCATTCACCCTGTACCCAGTTGAATGTTGCTGTTAGAAATCACTTACCTTGTGCCCGTGCCTTTTTCCTGTCTGGTACTGCCTTGGCTGCTCCCTGCTCCCCAAAATGGCTTGCATGCAAATGAGAAGACCACCAGGTACTCATGGGAGCCTACTCAGAGGTAAAGACCCCTAGAACTAGAGAGCCATTGCACCGACAGGACTCTAAGCTACCTCAGTGAGCAAGGAAGAGCTCCTGGCTGCCTGCTGAAGCTCCGTGTTTTGTCTCCACAACTGAGTGACACTCGACCAGCGTGACCCCCCCAGACTTTGAATGAGCTGAGTGTCTTCCCAGGGACTTTTGTGAGGATGGAAGCTCCATATCTGCTGTATGGCAGAAGTGAACACCTCCTTCTCTGCATCATCTGAAGGGAGTAGCACAGCAAGTGGTGTGTGCTACCCTTCAGCTCATCCACCTAGAGCTGATCTTAATAAAGGTCTCTTCAAAGGAGGTGGTCTCCAGGCCCCTTCATTTCACCACTGTCCTTCTCCATACACCAGCAGCTTTGTTTTCCACCCTGGAGTTTGTAAGCCAGTCAGATATGGGGAGAAGGCAGGGGGGTCACAGCAGGGCAGGGCTGTGCCCTTCCCACATCCCAGGGTGATGAAGTGAAGGCCTGGGAGCATCCACGTGTATCCCACAGGGACAAGAGTGTGCATCCCATTATTAGAGAGGATCCGCTTCCAGTGCTGCCTTGGGCAAGTAGGGACAGCCTGTGTGTCCCCTGCACACCAGTGGCTGTGGGGAGCCCCTCTTGGAGCAGGACTAGAACATGGCTGGGACCACTCCTCTTCAGCAGCACATCCCGGGCAGTGGTGCATGGCTTCATGGCAGGGGTGGGTTCATGGGTTTGGGGTGGGCACAGGAATATCCTGCCCTGGCAGCTGCTGAGAGGCTTCACCTGCCATGCTTGGCTGCCCAAGGTGGCACCTGTCCTGCCATCCTGCTCTCCCAGAGAAGGGATTGGGAGGTGTGGGCACAGCTCGGCCTGGGCACTGCCAAGGGTGGGACAGGGTGGACAGGACCCGTTTCCCACTGGCTGCCAGGTTCTGCTTTCTCTTCTCAGCTCCTCTTTGTCCATCTGCTTTATTCGCTGTCCAAGCAACTGGAAAACCTTCCCAGTGTGTTGGGTCCAATCCAGCAGCTCCAGCTCTTAGTTAAATTTAGTGGTTATTAATAATAACACTTCTTTTTTTTTTTTTTTTTTTTTTTTTTTTTTTTTTTTTTGTCATTTGAATGTTTCTTTCATCCTTTTCCCCCTGGTCTAGTGGGAGGTATCTCTTCGTAGCAGGGGGTGGAACTGCTTGGTCTTTAAGATCATTTCCAGTCCAAATCTTTTTAAGATTCTGTGACACTGGGGTGAGGGGGGGGGGCTGTTCCTCCTTCTGGGAACTATTTGTAACGGCCAAAGGATGCCCTCGAGGGACCCTGACTTGTACCTGACCCTGTCACAAAAGTCCCAGTGGTGCTGCTGGGGTGTGGCACTGCTGCAGCCTCTGCTGGCACTCTGGAGTCGTTGGGAGCCACTTCCCAAAATTCCCATCCCGTGAGAGAGCAGCAGTGCCCCCTCAGCGGAGTTTGTGAGCGCCAAGGAGAGAAATGCTCCCGAGCTGGGAGGGAGGGGTGAGCTGTCCCTGAGCGGGGAGGGATGAGCTGAGCTTGGGGCTTCCACCCTGTGCAGGACAGGATGTGCTGTGATGTGCTGAGCTGTGCCTCTGCCAGAGCTGGGATTTCCCCCGTGTTCCTGGGCTGGGTTTGGTGTCACTGCTGAGGTCAGTGGCTGTGCCAGCTTGGCGTGGACAAGCTGGGGAACAGGTTCCAGCAAAATCCGCTCTCAGCCCCTGAGTAGTGAGGGTGGATCCTGCTGGAACAGGAAGAAACTCCTCACACAGGAGCCTCCTGGGCAGGAGTTTGCTTGGGGTATTTGGCTGATTTGCAACAATCCTCCTCCCCCACCCTCTCTCCTTTCCCCCACCCTCCCGAATTCTTTTGTTTGGACTCCATCTGCTCTTTGGTGACTTGGAGAGCAAGATCAGGTCTGCCCGTGAATCAGCAGGGTTTTCCAGGCTGTTTCCTGAGTGCTGAAATCTCACTCAGGAATGCACTGGACCTCCTTTCCTTGTCGATTTTCCCTTCTTAGGCCCTGCTGAAGAAAGGCTTTTCTCCATCCAGCACAGTGACCAAGGCTGTGCCTCCTCACCCTCTGCAGGTTCCTGGTGTGCTGGGAATGTCCATGTCCATGTGTTTGCCCTGTTCAGTTGTGTATCCCAGTCCCTTCCCTCCAGGACACAGCTGCCTGGGGCTGTGGGACTCAGCTCTTGGTGGAGCCCCTCGAGAAGGAGCTGCTGCTGCATCCAGGAGGAGTTTGGATGCTGGTCTGGTTCTGCTGGGAGCAGGAGTGGAGGTGGGAGTTGTGCTCGTGTCTTTGGGGAGCCTTTTGTCCCAGAGAGCTTTGGTGGATCCTGCAGTGTGGAGTCCTTTCCTGGCAGGGTCTGGCTGTGTTGGTGTCAATCCCCAAGCAGCCCCTGAAGGTGAATTTGAGTCCTTTTCCCTTTGGGAAGGGTAACTCCTCTGTGGCTGCAGAAGTCCACAGCCCAAGATCCTGGCAGAGCGAGATGAGTCTGGATTGACCCTGGGCAGTGTTTGGAGCAATGGCAGACAAGTTTTGCACCTATCTCCTGGATCCAGGTGCTGCAGGAGGGGATCCGGGTGCCTCTGGATCTCGCAGAGCTCAACAGGGAGCAGCTCCTTTGGAGCAGCTCCTCCCTGCCTGCACAGCCCGTCCCATCCCTTCTTCTCCAGGGTGTGGTGCTGGAGGACTGCGGGGCTTCCTGAGAGGGTTTGTCCAAGTGGGAGGCTCTGCAGTCCAGCTCCTTCAGAGCCTGGAGACATCAGAGCCCCCGTGAGCCTCCTTTAAGAGCTGCCATTGGCATTACTCACCTGGAGCTCTTTCCTGACTTAGGAGATTTGGGCAGGAACAGCTGTAAACTTGAGGGTGCCCTGGCAGTTGCAAACCTGCTGAGGGATCCCTTCCTGTGGCATTGGTGAAGACATTAAATACCACTGGTCCCAGTAGGGCCCCTCAGCAGTCCTGGGGCGACTGCTTAAGCCACATGAGAGGGACTAATTTGGCACTGATTGTACAGCACTGTCTATTCCTTAGGGAGGAGATCCCAGCCTGTGTCCTGTAACATCCACACTGGAAATGTCTGGCCAGGGAGAGATGTTTTTGTGCTGGAGGAGGCTGGTTTGGGATGTGGTTTGGGAGCCCAGTGGAAATGGGTCTCCTTCTCCAGCACACCTGGACAGGATGGGCAGGGGACAAGATTGGGACACGGTGGAGCCTCTTTCTGATCCTCGGCCCTGGATCTACACTGGCTGCCATTTCCTCCCTGAACCCCTCCATGTGCAGAGATGATGCTCCCAAGGGGGGAAGCTCTACTGTTACCAGATTTCAGGTCCTTGTTCTCTGTTCCTGTGGGTTTGGATGCCCTGGGGGTGCAGGTGCCTTCCCTGTGCCCCCTTGGCTGGGGGTCCTGGTGTGAACCCTCAGAGCTGGGCTCCCTTTCCCGCACAGGACAGGGGTTCTGTGGAGGCTGGAGGGGGACATGACAGCTCATCATTCCCTGGCTGAGTCACCCCAAAGACTGGAAGTGCTGCCATTGGCACTGCAGGGAAGGAGACCTGGACAAGTGTGGGGTGTTCCCAAACCCTCTGCAGTGTCCCAGCAGTGGCTCGGCTGTGGTGGGAGCCCAGCAGGGCCCAGCTCAGCTGAACTTCTCAAGATCTGGGCTATGGGTGCAGAGCTACCAGGGCACTTTTCCTGCAGGGAGTATGTCTGGATGCAGGAGCTTGTCCAGCCCTGAAGTCGAGCTGTCAGCCACGAGTGGAGTTGCATGGAGGTGTCCACTAGACCAGGATTTCCTGCCTAATCTTAACTGGGGTTGGTGACATGAAAGGCAAACCAATGCCATGCAGCAGGATGCTGTCAGCCCTGCCCTGCCTTGCCCTGCTGGGGACAACTCCCCAGGGAATGCAGTGGGGGCTGGATCCCCCATGAGTGGATCCTCATGGAACAGGGCCTGGGGGCCACAGAGTGGGACCAAACCAAACCCTGCTGTGTCTGGTGGAGCTCCTGGTGCAGAGGAGCTGGGGTGCAGCAGGGCAGCACCAGTTCAGTGAAAGGTCGTGCTGTGTTTGCTGCTCTGACAGCGGCCTTGGGAAGCACCTTGATCCATGGAAAAGATCCCATTACACCACAAGGAGCTGTTTGATAAAGAAACCATCTCCACATCTGGGCAACACAGCTGCCCTTTTTGCTGTATAAAGGGACTTTTGAGGTTTCTCCTTGGTCTGTGCCCAACCCTGACACTGACAGAGGATTCTGGGTCTGCCCAGAGGGGCCAGAGGTATCCAAAAACTCAGACAGAAAGGAACATGCTGAAATTGGAGCTACCCAGCCTGAAGAAGGAAAGGCTCTGGGAAGAGCCTTAGAGCCTCTTCCAGCACCTAGAGGGGCTCCAGGAGAGCTGGAGAGAGCCTTGCGTCAAGGGATGGCATGACAGGACAAGGGGGAATGGGTTCCCACTGCCAGAGGGCAGGGTTGGATGGGATAGTGGGAAAGAATTTTTGGCTGTGAAGGTGTTGAGGCCCTGGTACCCAGAGAAGCTGTGGCTGCCCCATCTCTGGAAGTGTCCCAGGCCAGAGTGGACAGGGCCTGCTGGAGCAACCTGGCACAGTGGAAGGTGCCCCTGCCCATGGCAGGGGGTGGAATGGGATGAGCTTTAAGGTCTCTTCCAAGCCAAACTATTCTGGGATTCTATGAAATGAAACGTGAACAAAACACTGTGAGCAGCAAACTGCTATTGCTTGCAGTGGCTCACACTGGTTTCTCTCAGCCTTCCAGTCATTCGTGCTTCTCCTCAGCCTGGACAGGCTCAGCCTCTGCAGCAGATTCAGATTTGCATGACAGACCCAGAGGCTCTGACCTGGGAAGTTCTGTTACCCTGCACATGACATTTCCTCTCATTTCCTCACTCTGACCTGGCCCAAAGCTCCAGTCTGGGCAATTCCATTCCCTCCAGGATGGCCTTGGAGTAGTTGGAGGTTCCAGACATAATGGCTTGCGCAGCATATTTTTTTTTTCTGTGCCTACAGCTCTGCCTTTCTCCTCTCTTTGTCTGTGTACAGCCACCTGCCCTCTGTGTGGTCCTTTTGATGGGATGGTGCTGCCTCAGAGAATCACAGAATCTCCTGAGTTGAAATTGACCCACGAGGACCCTCCAGTCCAAGCCCTGGCCCTGCCCAGGACACACCAACAATCCCACCCTGTGCATCCCTGGCAGCGCTGTCCAAACACTCCTGCAGCTCTGGCAGCCTCGGGGCCGTGCCCATTCCCTGGGGAGCCTGGGCAGTGCCCAGCACCCTCTGGGGGAAGAACCTTTCCCTGATATCCCTCCCCTGACACAGCTCCAGCCCTTCCCTGGGTCCTGTCGCTGCTCACAGAGAGCAGAGATCAGAGCTGCAGTCCCTGCTGAGGTTTGACCTCAGCTCTTTCCCGCTGAACAAAGCAAGTGCCCTCAATCACTCCTCATGTGATTTCCCCTCCAGACCCTTCCCCATCTTCTCCTCTCTCTTTGCCTGGTGCTGCTCCTGCTGCTGTCACTGCTTAGGGAACCCCAGGTTTCTCTGCTGTCGTTGTCCCCCAGAGCTCAGCCCCTTCGCTGGCTGCACCAGCCACTTCCCCTGATCTACTGCAGGGCTGGCAGGGGCTGAGGGGGTTCTGCTCCCCCAGCCTGGTCCTGCCTCTCCCCTGCCCACGCCCTGCTCCTCTGCCCTGGCGTGGCCTCTGTCCCCGCCCGCTGCTCGGGGAGCAGATGAAAGCCGAGCATGGTGCCTAATTTATAACCAGCTTGGAACTCAGCTTTGGCAGGGCAGAGCACGCCAGGAGATGTGGCAATGCCCAGGGAGCTGCACTCACACTGCTTATCAAAGGATGCTTGAAAGGCTCAGCAATGCAAGGGGAGGGTTGGCTTGCTTCATTCCAGCAGAGGATAAACTCCTCTATTACAGAGACACGTGTTTGGGAGAAGGAGCTGAGAGCTGGATTTTAGAACTCGTCCAGCCAGGAATTCACAGCTCCTGGAGCCTTGTCCAAAGGGAGCCAGGCTGAAGAGAGGGCACCTGGCTCAGCAGGGCTGCACCACCTCCCTGTGCCACCTTCTGGAAAAGTGCCCAGAGAGCAGCTCATTGCCTTTAGCACAATCCCAGCTGTGGGTCAGTCCCACACCGATGGCCCTGGGACCTGTGGGCAGCAGGAATTGTGGCCAGTACTGACCTGCTGCTGCCCAGGCAGCCTGGCAGTGCCTGACCTTAGCATTCCTCCCTGTCCTGAGAGCTGAGCCTTTGGCACGTGTGAGGAGGGACCACAGGCACGGCTGGTCACATCCAAACTGATCACAGAGCAGTGTCCAGAGCTTCCCTGTCACCCCCTGTCTCTGCTGTGAGGTGCCACTGTCCTGGCTGCTGGCCCTCTGTGCTGGAAGGAATCTCATGGTGCTTGAGGAAGGAGAAGATTTGAATGGTCCAGGGTGGGAGGGAAGCACAAAATATCTCTGGGTCCTTTCCCTGCTCCAGTTCAGGATACGGTGACCCCTCAAAAGGGTGGTTCTGTCTTCTTAAAGACTCCAGTGCACCAGCTCCATGGGGTAGAAGGCACTTGCCTCAAACCATCAAAAGCTCCTTTTTTCCCCCCTCAGACCTCCCTTTTCAGGGATAGGAAGAGTCCAGAAACTATTCTCCCCATGAACCCTCCCCAGCAGCCAGGACAGGGGAGAGTTCAAGTGCAGCCTCCTGCCCACAGGGCAACTTGGGCTGTGAAACCCCAGGAGCACATGGAGCCTTTGGGACACTCCTGTTCCCTGTGGGAAAAGCCAAGCACTGATGGAAGGTGCTGTGATGCTGCCCAGGCAGTTTCAGCAGCTGTCTTGGACTTTTTGGGTTTCTGTAGGCTTTGGAGAAAACTGTCCCACCCTGGATCCTCTGCGGGTGCCTGGAGTTGTGACACCCCTGTCCTGGTGTCCCTCGCTGCAGGGAGGGTTCAGGGAGCAGCCCCAGCCCAGCCCAGGCTCCTCTACCACCAGCTCCCTCTCCAGCTTTTTCTGAGCTGTTCCACCCAGCTCTCTCCAGGACAAAGCCTGGGGCTTGTGCTATAAAAAACCCGCCTCACCTTTGCTCCAGTTATTTCTGACAAAGGAAAAACCCCTCTGAGAACAATAATTATGTCACAGGCCGCCATGAGGGTCTGAGAGCAGGATCTGTGGACACAGCCTGCTCTGAGGAGGGATGTCCCAAAGCAAGATGGCTGGGAGCCCATCCACGGATGGATGATGGATGACTCAAGGACCCCAGGTCAGTCTCTGTGCCTCTTGTTGTGATGACTCTTCCAATGTTGCTGAGCAGGGCAGACCCTCAGGACACCCATGGCTGGGTGGGGGTTCCCTTGGCCAGTGTTTTCTTGTCCCAGCCACTGTGACAGGACTTCTCATCCTGGCCAATGTTGAAAAAGTGTCCTAGTTGCAAATTTGTCCTCTTTGCCTTCCCACAGCCAGGGCAAATGCTTTGGATGCCATGTGCTGTGCCAAGAACAGGAAGTTTCTCTTCCCAAGGAGGTTCCCTCCTCTCAAACCTGCTGCTGGGGTGCGACAAGGGGCTCTTTCCTCTCTTGTTCAGCTCCCCAAAAGGGCAGGAAATTCCCAGGACATGAGGCCTCAAGTGGAATATGGAGTAGAAGTGTCTGGAAAACTTGTGTTAAACCCCATTTCTGCCCAGAAGGCTCTAAATTTTCTTGTATTTTGTCAAATCAAGTTAAATCAGAGATTTAAACTCATTCAGGACAGCTGCTACTCAGTCACTCCTGAAACCACCTCCCTGGTTCGCCAGAGTAATCACTGGACAAATGTCAGCCTGGTGTGATTACAGGAGGAGCAGGAGGCACTTTGATCTACAGAATCAATGTAAGATTTCCTTTTCAGCCACCCCTAAGCAGCAGAGCAGTCCCTAATGAGGTAATTGTAATGGAATTACCTGTGTATTCCAGCCTCAGCAGCTAGTGTCCATAAAACACAGAGAAATTGCTCCTTGGTGCCACAGAAGGAGTGAACCTCCTCTGCAGCCTTGGCAGCTTCCACTGCCCAGCAGGAGCCTTGAGTTTGCAGAAATGGCAAAAAACCACAATAAGCCCCCAAATCTGTTTTGCTGTCAGACCCCTCAATCCCCCCCTCTCACAGGGGGGTTGGCAGTCCCCTGGATGTTGTGAGATTGGACTTTAAAATGGCTCTATTTGGCCAGTTTTGGTTGCATAATGTTCACTCCTTGTCTGTGCATGGAAACTCCCTCTAAATCCATGGAGTTGTTGGTTAATTTGCTTAAACCCCCATTTTTCCCTTCTCAGGGAAGACCTTCGGTGCCAGAGGAAACCAAACCCAGGGCTGAGTGAGGAGGTGGCTCCAGCCTGGAGAAGCAGAGGTTCCCCAGAAGTTCCTCAGAGATTCTCCAGAGGTTTCCCTGTCCCTGTGGGGAAGGCCCAGAGCCCTCCAGGATGCTCTGGAAAAGGGCAAGTGACCCTGTGCAGCAGCTGCAACAGGGACAATTCCAACTGTCTTTAAGGAAAAAACTTTTTCCATGAGAGCTGTGCAGGCTTGGGATGGGATCTTCTCTGAGAACTCACCAGGGCAAGAACTGGAGTCACTTGAGCTGGTGTTGCACTGAGCCCTGCTTTGAACATGACCTGGGGCTCAGGACCTCCCAGAGTCCTTCCAACCTTTCCTGATTTCCCTGACCTGAAGGGCACTGACAGTTCCCACATGTGGAGCTTGTTGCATCCTGCAGGGGACACAAGAGAGGGAGATGTCCCCTGACAGTGACAGTTTTTCCTTGGCTTTGGCAGCCTGGAAGCTGAGTGTGGCCCAAGCACCACCTGCTTTCCCTATCCCGGGACAAGGCTGTCTGGGACATTCCTGCACAGATGATTTCATCAGTCTTCTCCATTCCAAACAGAGATGTGTGGCAGGAGGGGAGGGATGCACTCTGGAGCATAAGCCTCCTCGTCTTCTCCTTGGCTTTGTGCCATGGTCAAACATCAGACCCTGCCTGAGGATCAAATGGCTTTTCTGCTTCTGACTCCCCTTTGGATTTGCCAGCGAGTGTCACCAGCTCCCTCTGCGGTGCTTGGGGCTGCTGGGATGTGGAGCAGGAGCTCAGCCAGGCACCTGGGAGGTGGAAGAAATCCCTAAAGCAAGGCTGAGGGGAGGTCACACCTGCCCTGCCCGAGCTCCTCCGGCCAAGGGTTGGAGCCCAGTCAGGCTGTCACAGCCTGGGGTATCCGTGCTCACTCCCTGCAACGTGGAGCCACAGGGAGAGGGGCTGCACTGGCAGGGCTCAGCTTCCCAGAGCAGCCCAACCTCCCCTCACACACAGAAACAGGACTGCAGAAGTTCAGCCTGGTGCTTCAGCACATTTCCAATCCAGCGGGGATTTTGCAAGGACAGATCTGGCAAAAGGGACTTGGAAAATCAGCACCAACTGTGCAGGAATGACTTGGATGCTTGGACGCCCCCTTGGATGTAAGGGAAGCTCCTTGCTCATCTCTAGCACTGTTCCCTGATGATGGTTCAGGTGCCAGGTCATAAATTCTCTTGGAAAATCTGTGTTTCCCTGTTGAGTCTGAAGGTGAACATGTGGATACTTGTCCACCTTGCAAAGATAATCCAGGATGGACTGTTCCTGGAAAGCAGGAATGGAACAGAGAACCTCTGCAGGCCATGGTAATTGGCCTCAAATGTGATCTCTAATCTCTGGTGCTGGGTTTCAGTGTTAAAATAAAAGATACCCTTCAGTAATTGTGTCAGTAACATGATTTGCATAAACCTATGGAGTGGTTCAGAGTAGTTTTTATTTAACAGGGTTTCAGTGGTTATTTAGAAAACAGAATGAGCTTCCAGATTATCCTGTTCATCCTTTCCTGCTGGAATTGTTATTACCAAAGTCCTTCCCTATGGCCCTCAGTGGGTGCCAAGGGAGTAAATAAAACCTGGGAGAAGCAGCTGTGTCCCAGACTTGGCATCCAGTGCTGTCTTCATCCCCTCCTCCTTGGGCTTGCCCTGAGCACCACAGGACCCCTGGGCCTCTGGGGTGAGGTGGGATGGAGGATGAGACCCATGGGTCAGCCCTGCTCTGTGTGTGCCACCTTGAGTGACCCCAGAGTGGTGCTGCCACAGCCCTTGGCACCCAGAGCCTTCCTTGGTGGAAGTCTGGCGCTGCTCACTTGGTCCTGGGAGTAACTTGGGAATCTGTCTGTGCTCTCTTCTCAACCATCTTCTCTTCCTCTCATTTTTCCAGGGCTGCTCATAGCAGCAGAGGCTCCTCAAGGATTGCAGTGGGATGCCACAGGATGCACGCAGCGGGAGGAAAGTCCCCATCAGCATAGCCTGGTGCATCCCACCCCAGGGAGGAATCAGGTGCTGTGCAGGAATCAGAGCCTTCCCAGTGCAGACAGCAAGGAGGATGGAGGCAAACTCCTGGAGCAGCTGCTTTTCCAGAGGAGGGCATGATCAGGGATTCAGTGATATTCGTCTGCCATGGCACGTCCTGGTGGCCAGCAGTGCTGGGCAGTGCTGGAGCCAGGACACCACAGGCAGGGGGTCAAGCCCAATGTATTCATCTGGCATGGACTGACCTGTGTTGGCAATGGCAGAAGAATCTTCCTGGAATTTGGGAGGGCAAGAGGCCAGGCCTGGAGATGGCATCACTGCAGAGCTGTGATCCCAGTGTTCTGCTCCTCCCCATGACAAGACAAACATGGCAGTGTCACTTGACAGCCTGTCATGGGGACACAACCCTGCTGAGGGGCTGGCACGTCCCCATGGGCAGCCATGAGACCCCAGGCCTGAGGGGGGACCAGCACAGGGCACTGTGACCACTGACACAGACACTCAGAGCAGCCTCCCACACTGACCTCCCAGCAGGGCCCACTTTCAAAGCTCTTGCAGCAATCCTGGGTAATGGAGCCCCAAGAACAGGCTGCACGCCCTGACTGTGCCATGAGCACAAGGAGTTCCTCCTTGCACCATGTCCTCCCACATGTCCTCTCTGAGGATGTCACACCCTGCCACAGAGGTGTCACTGGCACCAAGGGAGTCCCTGGGACAGGGCCAGCTCCAGGGATCCTGAGCTGGGCTCTCTGTGCAGTGTCCTGGGGTTCAATCTGGGTTTTTGTTCCCAGACTCAAACTCCATCTCAGGCTTTGCCCTTGGGCTGCTGGGCCAGCTCTGTAGCAAGGAAGGGCTTTGCCAGCAGGGTCCCCAGGTGGGTCTGGGTGTGCAGCATCTCCCCCCAGAGCAGCTTCTTCCCAGAACTGGGACAGGAGACAGAGCAGGGGGAGCTACCCCTGACCAGGGCACAACCCAGGCAGAGAGGACTGGGAAGAGATGGGAGAGAGCAGCAGCTCCTTGGCCTGTCCTGAAGAGGCTCCTCAAGTGAGATGGGGACACAAGCAGATGAAAACTGGGTGGGTTGGCCTTGTCCTGGAAGGGAAGCAGATATCCTTCCTGCTCCATTGCCATCCTTCCCTCCCAGGGCACCTCCCTGGGGCCTGCCCTTTCCTGGCAGCTGCACAACCAGTCCTGGTACCTGTTTCCAGAGTGACCTGCTGACTATGTCCCTTTTTCCCTGCCAACCACATCCCTTTTTCCCTGCTCACCACATCCCTTTTCTCCTGCTGTCAGGCCTGCACAGCCCTTGGAGCTTTGAGCAGTCCAGAGTTGTGATGCTGTTGCTCACCAGAGGTGAGACCTGTTTGTCAGGATGTGTCCAAGCATGGGGAGGGGCAGAGGGGACAATCTGTGTCCTCAGCCGTGATAGTGCTGAGTCTGGAAGTGCTGTCAGGCCCCTGCACTGAGCCCTAAGGGTGCTCTCCAACTCAGAGCTACCCTGTCCTGCCTGGTGCCCCTGTCCCCTACATGTGCCACTTGCCACCAACAAGGGCAGAAAAGCCAGGGAACCTGGAATGTGAGCCCATGGAGGTCCAGCTGACAAGGACTACGCTGTTCAAGATTACAACAACACGGACTCCGACTCAGAAGGCTGACAATGACTCCTTTATTTTTAGTTATTTCTTCCCTTTTATGCTATTCTACAAAGAACAACCCAATGGGTGGAAAAAAGATAAACTTCTTCACCTACATTGGTCAAGTCAGGGGGACATCAAGAAGAAGTCCCGCCTAGGGAAAGGAATGTAAACGTAGGTTACAGTTCGGAAAACATGTCTCTTGTTGACAGAACAGTCTCTGGGAAAGAGTTTCAGAGAAACCAAAACATCCCAGGCACAAACCAGGGCTACAAAGGACAAGCGCTTGGCCTGACCTTCAGCCCCTAGGTGGTCAGGACTGGAGAACAGGAGGCAAAGGAAAGGCTGGGAGAGATGGGTTTCCTCAGATTGGAGAAGGGAAAGTTTGAAGAGATCTTTCAGGTCTCTGCAGCCAATTAACAGGAATTCACAGAGAGGATGGAGCAAGTCCAGAGGCCATGGAGATACTGCAAGGGCTGGAGCCCCTCTGCTCTGGAGCCAGGCTGGGAGAACTGGGGATGTAGACCTGGAGAAGAGAAAGCTCCACCTTAGAGCTCCTTCCCCAGTGCCTAAAGGGTCTCCAAGGGAGCTGGAGAGGGATGTGGGACAAGGGCCTGGAGGAACAGGACCATTCCCAAGGGGCAGTGGCTTCCCACTGCCAGAGGGCAGGGTTAGATGGGATAATGGGAAGGAGCTGTTCCCTGTGAAGGTCGTGAGGCCCTGGCACAGAGTGCCCAGAGAAGCTGTGGCTGCAGCATTACTGGAAGTGTCCAAGGCCAGGTTGGACAGGGCTTGGAGCAACCTGGGATAGTGGAAGGTGTCCCTGCCCAGGGACAGGAGTTGGAACAGGATGAGCTTTGAGGTTAGTTCCAAGTCAATCGATCCATTCTGGGATTCTGTGAAGATGGAGTCACACCATCTGAAGTGCATGGGGAGAGGAGAGGGCAACTGGAACAAGCCGGGAGACGGGAAATTCCTTGTAGATACCTGAAAAACAATTCACCATGAGGAGAGTCAAATACTGGCAGAGAGGCCTGAGAGGACATGGAATCTCCATCAAACCTCCACTGGACAAGGTCTGGAGCAACTGAGTCCTGACTTGGTTCAGCCCTGCTTTGGGCAGAGGAGCAGCCCCTTCCTAACTCACCAATTCCATGTTTATATCAGGGAACACTTCAGTGATGTTCCTTGGTCTTTTATCTCCCTTACTCAGCCCAGGCTTTCAGCTGGCCAGATGCATCTGCTCTGCCTGAGGCATCCTTTTGTTTTGGGGAGAAATCAGGGATTTCCTTACTTTGCAAGCTCCCATGCACACTGGAAGAACTCTGGGGCTGGAGAAGTGTCCCTGATTTGCCAAGAGCCAGCCCATGACCACCCTTCTGACACTGTTGCCTTCTTGTCCTCCCACAGCACCACCCCAAAAACCTCTCAGTGCCACAGGTGTGCAAGGAGTGGAGGGGAGGTTTTGCTCAAGAACAGCCTTGCCACAAGTTTCAGCAGGCTTCTGCCTGGCTTTCCTCACTGTGGCAGCTCCATATTCCCTTCCAGCTGTATCCTGTTACTCTGTCAGATCTGAGCTCTCCATCTGCCTGCTTCCTATGGTGCTTTCTGGTCCCACAAAAGAGACACTTTCAAGGCAAGCAGAGTGAAACCAAGGTGTGCAAGTCTGAAGAGCAGGTTCCCTCCTGCAGAAACCTTGCCAGGCTCTGGAAAGTCTCAGCTGTGCTGGGGCGAGGATGAATCATTGCTCAGAAAACAGCATTATCCTGGGAAATACAAGAAATTCCCAGCATCCACACCTTGCCCCTCCTGGCGACCACCTGCCCAGAGGAAGAATCAACCCCCGGTGCTGCAGTACCCCCATCAGCTGGACCTCCTCACACCAGGGCTGGGGCCAATTATTCCCCCCAGCAGAATTCGAGCACGCCGCAGACACTTCCAGCTCAGGAGCACCCGACAAGTTTGAACAGGGAACTTGCGCCTCTCTGGGAGCAGCACTGGGCCAGCGAGCGCTTTGATTGCGATCAGGCAGCTGGCAGGAATCCCAAGAACTCGCACAAAAATGCTTTGAAGAGCCCAGATGCACAGGGCGTGTCCCGGAGTGGGTGCGGAGCGTGAGTCACAGCCTCGCCATGCGCTGCTCGCCGCGCTCGGGCAGCGCCGTGATCCCCGAGCCCCCAGACCACCGCCCGCGTCCTTAATGACATTGATTTCATTAACCCTCCGATACCTGCCCATCGCGCCCCGAATTCCGCACGGGGTTTGCGTCCCTTTCAGCCTTGCCCGCTCTGCCCCTGAGCTCCAGACACAAAGGCAGACGGGATTTTGCTCGGGGCGCTGCTGGCTGAAAGCGCTGCTGCTGCGGCTGCTGCTGGTGCTGCGCCGGGGCTGCGCTGGGCTGGCAGGGATGATGCTTCCCGTGCTTCGTTCAGGGACGCCCCCAGCCCGATACCAGAGCCGCAGTTTGCACAGAACTGCAATAAAAGCCTTTGTTTAAGCACCTTTTGCTCTTCAAGATACGGGTTTGGAATCTGTTGCAGAATCCCGGGAGATTCCCTCCCTTGGGCTAAACCGTGTGAACTCGCCCCAAGAAACCATTGTTTCCTGAAAGCCTCCCTAAGCTCCCTGTCCGCAGCTTCGCAGCCCAGCTCAGCAATTTGGGCGAGTTATGAAACCGGGAGATGCCAGAGCGCAGTGACGGGATGCGATAAACACGCGGCTCTCCCGCGGGGACAGGGACAGGGCTGTTCCTCGCCCTGGGCCAAGTGACATTACAGGTTTGCGAGAGCTGGCACTTTGTTGTGCAGGAGCCACCTGACGCTGACAGCCTGTCATTGATTTGCGAAAACACCGCTTGGCATCGATATAGAGCTTTCAGGAGAAACAAGTGGGGGCAGGGGAAAACAACAGCTGGGCATTGCTGCACCTCTCCTGCCTGCACCGGTCTGATCCCCACCCATGAAATGCTCAGGACCATCAGGAAAGGAGGGCACCCGCTCACTCCATCCACTCTGTCCCACTGGGTATCACCCACGCAGCCCTGGGCAGCACCCACCCTCCTCCAGGCTGGCCTTGCCTGGGCATGGTCTAAAAGTCTCAGCTGGTTGTGTGACGGAGCAGAGTAACGCCTCTGCATCCCTTAGTGAAGTGTCAAGAAAGGTGGAGAGAGGGGACCAAAGGCAAATAAATACCCTCCAGTTGCTCTACTCCTGTGTCTCATTGACAAAACCTGGCTTTCTACTCCTGGCTTTCATGGGAGGAGCATCCTGGAGCATGGAAAAGGGTAGTGGACAAAACTCATCTTTTCCAGGAGCCTGCTCTGTGCTTTCTGATGCTGCATTTCTTGTTCCTACAAAACATGAAACGTGGACGCAAACCACCAGGAAAACACAAAACCTGATGGATGAGATTGAAAGCACCGGGTCAGACCCTGGGCACTGCTGATTCTCACTGGAGAGAAACTCCACACCTCCTTTCTCCACAGCTGATCCATCTGGCAGCACAAAGGGCTCTCTCTGCTCCTCTGAGTGTTGGCACAAGCACCTGGGTCCTCGAACCTCTACTCTGGTCATCCTCTCCTCAGCCTCCCTCCTGATGGGGACTGTTCCTCTTCTCCTGAATCAGCCTCCTGTGGCTTGGCAGGAGCTTTGCCAGCTCTTGCTGTGACCTGAAACTGGTCACACCAGCAGTGAGGTGCTCAGTTCTCTGCAAACAAGTTGCTGCAGTGTGGCTTGGCAGAGGGAGAACTCTGCTCCCATTCATAGCCTGGCGTGTCATTTCTTGCACGGCCATTTTATCTCCTATTCTTGCTAAATGTCCTCTTTTCCTCCCCACTACCCGAAGCTGTGTGCAAAGATTGCTCCAACTGTGTCCTGATTTCTCCATTGGCCTGTCCCCCAGACAAGCAGGACACCCTCTGCAGAGAGGTCTCTGACTCTCCAGGGGACCTTGTCAGGACCCTTCCTGACCCCTGGAGCCAGTGTTTTGCAGGAATCCTGCATTCCTGGGCATGTAGGGGTGGATTTGCAACATGTGCTTGCAGAGTTGGGGTCTGAATGGGCACCGTGGGCAGCGTTGCTCCTACAGGCAGGGCCATCTCTTGGCACTGAGACCTGGGGTCGATGTAGTTTGGACTGAGGGAAATGCTGGAAGCCAAGAGGAGCCGTGTGGGACATGCTGCAGCCCCCTGGCAGCCAGGGAGCACCGTTTCCTACCCAGCCCCACAGATCCTCACCCCGACCCTTCTCACTGATGATGTCCCTGCCCAGCACTCGAGCCCACTGCCCACCGGCACCCCCACGTGTCCCGGCCCCCGGGGCCGGGGCTGGGCCGGGGGCAGGTTCAGGGCTGGGAGCTGCCCCGTAGCGGCACGGGGGTGCCGGGGCTGGCGGGAGCGCGTGGGTGTGTGCGGGCAGGGCTGTATATCCAGTCTGGCAGAGGGTGTGACTGCTCACACGCCGGGGAGCCGAGCTGCGAGCAGCAGCCCTGAGACACCCTGGGCCAGGGGACGTATGGCAAGGAGGGGTTTGGGGGACTGAGCCCAGCGCAGACGGTGTTCGGTGGCCTCGCGTTGTCCGTGTGAGTGAAGTGCAGCCCCTGTGCGCGCCGTCTCCAGCCATGCTCCACTCCCCGCTGAAAACGGCGCTGGCCTACGAGTGTTTCCAGGACCAGGCCAGCTCCACGCTGGCCCTGCCCTCGGACCACAAGCTGAAAACCAAAGGCACGGGCAAGCAGCGGGTCCAGGAGCAGGTGATGATGACGGTCAAGAGGCAGAAGCAAAAGTCATCGGTGTCATCAAGCATGGGCCACTCGAATCGAGGTAAAGTTCTGCAGTGAGGGGAGCCCTCTGGGGCAGGGCTGGTGCTCTGGGGTACTTTGGTGGGGTTTGTGGAGGGGGGACAGATCACTTTGCTTCTCTCCTGGGTCAGGCAGACGGTGCCAAGATCTCCTGCACTGGATGGAAGGGTTTAGGACAGGACACAGAGCTGGATGCATCAACTCCTTCCTAGCTAGAGCTGATCCCAGGAATGCTGCTCTGCTCCATACCCCTGAGGCACTTGGACATTTCAGTATGGTGCTAAAACCAATTTTTCCCTGGCTCTAAAGCTGGAGTCGCTGTCTGGTTTTGCAAATCCTTCCTCTGCAAGTGCCCCCATGGCTGGAATTCCCTGCCACCCCCCCTCCTGTGGACAGGCAAAGCTGCCAGTGCTCCTCCTCCACCGTGCCATGGGCTGGGGCTTTGCTGCCTCTGGAATGCCGGGCAGGTGCAGAGCAGGAGGCTGTGTCCATGCACAGGACACAAACCTCGGCTCAGGATTCACCTCTGGAACTCCCAGCACATCTCCATTTGCACCCTGAAAAGTGTGGAGTCTCTGGGACCCCCGGTGGGAGTGGTAGGAAGGAGATGAGCTGGAGAAGTGTCGCTGATGTTGGTTGGTGGGGGTGTTCCACAGCTCCCTCCGCTTTGCCCGTGTTGGGGTCCAGGTGCTCATTCCACCTCTCTGCACTGAGTGTGCCACAGAAACAAGCAATCAGCTGAGTCCTGCAGCCAGGTGTCCTACTGGAAACCCCTCCTCTTTGGATCAAGGCTTGGCAAATGGTTCTCTCTGCATCCTTGTGTCTGGAGAAAGCAAACCTGGAGTTTATACCCAGCTTTCCCCAGATAGAAGCTGCAAACCCAGAGAGTTGTGACAACCTCTGTGCAAAACCTCCTGGCTCTTGGAGGTGCTTTTTCCAGCAGCCAGAGAGCTCTGGCCTGGCTGAGTCCACCAGGGAGAGGAAATCCTGAGGCTTTAGGGGCCATTGGGGTGCTGGAGCTGGGGCTGAGCATTCAGCTGAGTCTCGAGTGAGCAGCATGGAGGGGCGTCCTGCGTGAGCTCGGCCAGGCTCTGACATCTCCTTCCGCAGCTGTGCCTTGTCCAGCAGCTCTTCCAAGCTGCATTGTGAGTCCAGTACTGGGGAGGTGCCATGGTCTAGAGATGTGTTTGGGGCTGGATTAGCAAGAGAAGATGGGTGGCTGTAGGTTGCTGGGAGAAGTGTGGATGTGGTGCTTCCACGGGAGCCATCCCTGCTCTGGTAATTGCAATTGCTGAATTGTTGGAACAGAGGGAATAGAGCAGCTGCAGAGCAAGGGCAGGTGGGCTCTGCCAGGAACAAATCCCTGCTTCCTCTGGTTTTTTTGGACACAGACTCCAACGGATTGTGGGGGGGGGCAGGGGGCGCGGCAAGGAGAGGTTTTCTTTGCAACCAAAGTGGAAGAAGGGAATCTCCTCCCACCTCCAGAGGGTTTATTGCTTAAGGTGTTACAGACCTGACAAAATAAAATACACAGGAGGATGAGCTGAGGAGTCTGGGTGGAGAGGGGAGCGGGCAGAGGGATCTATAGGCAGGAAGGAAGGGAGGCTGAGGGGGATTATGCTGCTTGGAGAGGAGCCCAGGTGAAACCTCTGGGAAAGGAAAAAAAAAAATAGCACATTCCCAAACTGCCTGTTTCTGCCCAACAAGCTAAACCCCTCCTCCAGACACTTTGGGCAATGTCTGGGAATGGGAATTGCGTGGAGATGTGCAGCTCTGGTTTCTGTATCCCAGGGAAGCTGAGTCACATCCCACTCCCAGGAGTTGCCTCCAAGCACAGGGCCCAGGCCCCCCCTCCCCTCATTCCTACCAGGGGTGGTTGGCCAGCAAAGGTCCTGGGGGCTGATTCATCCCAGTGCATTCCTGGATGGATCCCAGAAGGATGAGAAGTTGCTGTTTGTTCCCAGGGTTGTCTCTGGGTTGGTGTTGGAGCAAGTCAGGCTCAGCTTTCAGGTGTTGAGTTTTACTGCTCAAAGAGCAGGTGGGCAGTCCCCATGAGAAAAATTAGTTCTTCCTACAAAGAGACTATGTGGGTCTGTTAAGCGTGGATTCTGCCTGTCCAAAACCTCATCCAACTTCAGCTCCCTGCATCTCTTGGGGTTTCACAGAGATGCTCCTCAGAGGCAGCACAAACTGGAGAATTCCCAAAGCCCCCTGACAAGTACCTGAGTGCTTTGTTCCCTCTGCTCCCAGACAGTCCCAGAGTGGGGCTGGGCAGATGTTGGGACAGGTCCAGCTTTGTTACTGTGTTTGGAGCTGTGGTTTGAGCTGGAGCTGGAGCAGGGCCCAGAGCTTCCCCCAGTGGCAGGAGCCATGTCCTGGTGTGTGTAGGATGGGGAACATGGACATGGAACCCTCATGCACACAGCAGGGTGGGGGTGTTGTATCACTGGAATTCCTTTAGGGGGTCAGCACACACTCCCTCACTATCCCAGTGATTGATGGAGCCATAAATGAGTTGGTGATTTGGAGTCCAGCAGGCCAAGGTGTTGTGGCCACTTTGTAGATCTGGTGTCCCCCAGGGTAAGGTGGCCAATCTGGGCCCCAACTGGTGTGCACTGGGGTGGGACAGTGAGCAGAAACCTGCTGCCAGCAGAGCAGAATACTCCTGAACCCAGTGGGACCTTGGCTCAGCACAGCAGCTACAGCTATTCCCAAGGGTGACTGTGGAGTTTGGGACGTGTGGGGTCTGTGGGATCTGTCCTGCTTGGGGGTTGGATCTGTGGGATCTGCTCTAGGGCTTATCTGTCCTTCTCCCCATGGCAATACCAAACTAGATGGCTCTCTCTGAATTTGTGGGTAATGCACGTTTCCAGGGAAAATTAATTTCAGTGGCATGGCAGAGGAAAAGTCCAGGCCGAGCTGAACCAGCTCCTTGTAGCCATCAGCTCTGCTCTGCAAAGTCTTCTGGCTAAAGGAAAGTTCTGCCAGTGATTTGTCACGGAGGAGACACATCCAAGGAGTGTTAGATCCAACTGCCGCATGGCTCACCTGGGATTGAGAAGTTTCTCTGCTGGCTGTGGTTAAGACTTGAGTAATTCCACTAAGGTCAGATGGGACTTTGGTGGGGATCAGGACTCTGACGTGAAGGGGAGATTTGGGGGATAAAAAGTCTTTTGAAGACTTCTGTAACTTTCCCCAGTGTGAGATGGTTCAGTGAAAGGTTCCACTCTTCCACAAACCTCACATTATTGAGATACAAAAAAATCCCCAAGCCCATTAGCTCATAGGCCAGAAGGTAGAACTGGAGTTTTGTCATTCCTGTAGGAATCTCAGTGTCTGGGATTTCACTGACACCTCTCTCCTAGAAGGCACTCAGGCTTTGCTTTGTGCCTCCCACAGGCCTCTGCTCTCCCTGTGTTTTTCCTATGTTTAATCATCCTTATTGTTTAAAGCTGTGCATAGTTTATGATTTAACTTGCCAAGCCTGCACTGCCAGTGACTGGTTCTTGTCTTGCCTTCCCCTGCCACAGATTAATATTTATTAACAGACATCCTTTTCCACAATCTGCACATGGGCTCTGTGTGTCCAGCTGGCTTGGGGAAAATGGCACTTTGAGCGCAACTCTCCTCTTGCCACCAGTGCCAGCTACAAGAGAGGAGACTTGCCTTTGAGGACAGGAAATAACTCATCAAGAACAGCTACAGTGGGTTCAATGGTAGCCTCAGTTTGCTCTGCAGTAATGAATAACTGGGATGGAGAAGAGGGTGAGGGCAGTGGGAGCAATGTAGGGGGGCTCACTAGAGATGCACTGCAAGGTCTTGCACTTCTTAACTGCTGTAATTGGATTTTACCCTCATGAATTGTCCCACTGGAGATAAAAGAGATTTTAAAATGTCTAAGTTTTAAAGGAGATGTCATGGGGGGATGATAATTTGGGAAGGGGGGAATCTGATCAGCCTTCATGATTGTCTTCTGCCCGCATGGTCACTGAGAGGCTGCACCTCATCTATGTGGTTCTACCACATCTTTCCAGCTCTGTCCCAGCTGTTGAGTGTCCTCTGTCATGAGGAAAAGCTGAGGGAGCTGGAAAGGAGCTCAGTCTGGAGAAAAGGAGGCTCAGGGGGGACCTTGTGGCTCTGCACAACTCCCTGCCAGGAGGGGACAGGCGCGGGGGGGTTGGGCTCTGCTGCCAGGGAGCAGGGACAGGAGGAGAGGAACCAGTCTCCAGCTGTGCCAGGGAGGTTCAAGTTGTGTATGGGGAAAAGTTCTTCATGGAAAGGATGGTCGGGCCTTGGCACAGCTGCCCAGGGTAGTGGTGGAGTCACGATCCCTGGAAGCGTTCAATGGAGTGGCACTTGGGACATGGGTTGGACGTGGCAGTGCTGGGGAATGGTTGGACTCTTTGATCTTAGAGGACTTTCTCAACCTCAGTGGTTCTGTGTTATCTACGCTGAGTTCAGTGGTCTGAATTGGCTCTGTGTTTGCCCAAGTTCACATGGGCCCTTCAGGGAGCTAAACAGCTGTTTGGATGACAACAACTGGGACACGGACATGTGGACATAGCCAGAAAAAAGCACAAGGGGGCATCTCCCACTAAGAGAATTTCCATCCTGGCTCAAATGTTGGGGGTTTTTTTGTGATTGTCTGGGTTTATTCCAAATTCCAAGGACCTGTGACCAGGTTGTGTTGTCTTTACTCTTGAGGTATTTGAAAAGAGGGACCTCCTTCCTGTCCCTGAGGGCTGGGGATACAGCTCCCAGCTGGTTGTCAAGATGAACCAAGCAGAGAAATGTCCAAACCTGCACAAAGATCAGGTTTTCTTCAGCCACCTCCACCAGAAAATCCCCAGGTTCTTCCTGGCTTCAAGACTGAGCTCTCCAAGCAATAAATCCCAGTTGAGTGGTGGCAGGAGAAGCATCTTCTCCAACCAGCAGGATGACTTCGAAATGCCTTGAACATTTGAGGTTCTGTGTAATTATGTGTTTATAAGCTCTTATGTACAAGTTCTGGGAGGTGAAGGCAACCCTTCCACTGCTGGAGAACATAAACTTGAACCAACTGCCTGAATTTGGCTGTGTAGCAGTGAATTTATTGAGGAAAGTTACAGATGTGCCTAAACCAGCTTATTTTGGGTGTCTCCTTGCTCTAACCCCAAAGTCTGAAGTACATGACAGGAACAGATCCTGAAAGGAAAAGTGTGGTCCCCAGGCAGGACTGGTCAGAGAGACATGTTAGTCAGGTACAGACCCCCTTTTTACAGCTGCTCACTCACGAAAATGCTCCAGGTGCTCACACCTGCAGTTGCAGGATGCGTACAGAGAACGAGAGGCTGATTTGAAGAAGGAATTTTTGGGAAATTATCATAGAATGGCTTTATCTCTGTGCTCAGAATTATGGTTATCAGATAACTCTGTGTCCTGGGGAATAATCTGGCCCAAATTCACCACTTCCAGCACTGCCTTGCTGCTGCTGAGGCCCAACACTGATGTCCTGATGTGGAGTTGAAAGGAAATCACAGGGTGGAGAGGGAGCACAAGGTGAAGGACATGACTGAATCTCCTGTTGCATTTCTATAGCCACTTCTTTGCCTTATCAGCAAGTTCTGTGCAACTTTATGTGCACAAGGTACTCGGGGCTGGGGAGATCTGGATGAGGAGCAGTGCCCACCAAGTCTCCAGACTATAGACAAGGAGCTCCTGTGGTTTCCTGCACAGGTGCAGGGCTGGGAGCTGACCTGGCTGTTGCCTGTTCTCCATCCAGGAATGTTCTCCAGATGCAGTCCTGCTCACAACAGAAAGTAAATCTCATTATTTACACCATATCCACAGGAATCATCTTCCTGAGAAAATGCAAGAATTTTTAGCCACAAACCAAATCACCATAACAGGTTCTGGGTGCCTCAGGCAGGGCAATAAATTAGGTTTATTCCAAGGATCAGTGGCTGGAAGAGACCGGAGTGGCTCCAGGGCCTTTGTGGTCGAGCTTATCCAGTTTATCTCAGAGATGAGTTTTATCAAACAATCACAGAGATTAGGATATTTCTGACATTACCCACGAGTTTAGGTGCATAAGTTAGGACAGGTAAGTCCTGATTTTGTACTTTGTTAGACATTCAGAGATTGCCCTGGAAGTTAATTGGAGTGTAGGGTTGGCACTTTCTCATAACGGGACCTGGGATGCCGTAATTATTGAGCACTTCTGAAAATGAAACTGAAATCACCCTAAACTCTTTTGGACCATCCAAATGGGGGTTAAGGGAATTCCATTGTGGAAAGACAATGATTCACTTAATTTGTCTTGTAGTGATGAATGTGGCATTGAGTAAAATACTTTCAGGAGGGATCCAAGGTTGCAGTACCTGAGCCTGCTGGGAGAGCTCTTGGAAGGGCTGGGGTAGGGAAATCCAAACTCTGGTTAAAGCACTGAGAAACAGGAAAAATGGATGAGGGGTTCCTTCTGATCCAAGAATTTGCATATTTAAAATACATATCTGAGATCCAGTCTTGCTCCTCCAGCATGCCAAAAATAATGATGGACCTCTACACATTTTCAGGAAAAGAAAGTATAGACACACAAAGTGATCTTTTAGAGACGAGATTGGAATTCAAAGAGTACGATGAGGTTTTGTAGTGTTTGACTGTTTTAGATTCCCAGGTGTTAAATAGACTGGATCATCCTTTATCCATGGTGTTTATTAGTGACCATTGATTGATTTTAGCAAGTCTTGCTCAGGCTGCCTGTGCTGATGGGATTGGTGGGATTCAGACATGGAGTGGACTGGGGAAAGGGTCAGGGGTGGATTTTGCCTTCAGAGGGAAATTCTATTTACTACAAGTCTTCCATGGCCAGACATTCTGGGAGAGATAGCATAAAATATCATCAAGTTCTTCTCATACAACGCCCAGGAGGCCACCAAGTTGATCAGAGGAAAGGAACTCCTTGCCCGTGAGGAAAGGCTGAGAGAACTGAGATTGTTCAGCCCTGGAGAAGAGAAGTTTTGGGGTAACCTAATTGTGGCCTTCCAATACCTGAAGGAATTGACAGGAAACATGGAGAGAGATTCTTTACAAGGGCCTGGAAAGTCAGGACAAGGGGGAATGGCTTCCCACTGCCAGAGGGCAGGGTTAGATGGGATATTTGGAAAGAATTCCTCCCTGTGAGGGTGGTGGGACCCTGGCACAGGTTTTCTGGAGAAGCTGTGGCTGCACCATGCCTGGAAGTGTCCAAGGCCAGGTTGGACAGAGCTTGGAGGAACCTGGGCTAGTGGAAAGTGTCCCTGTGGATGGCAGGAGGTGGAACAGGATGAGCTTTAAGGTCCAACCCAAACCATTCTGGGACTCTGTGATTCCATGTTGTCAGACACTGGCCCCGTCTCCGACCCTTTCTTCTCTGCTTTGGGTTTTATGGCACTTGGTCTTTTGTGCTGCAAACCTTGGGGTGGTTTAGGGGGTCTGTGGTGTGAGGGCTGGAGTTCCCAGCAGTGACAAGGGCTCCCCTTGCTGCCTGTATTCCCTGTGTTCCTGTTGAGATTTGTCACTGTCACTTTTCCATAACTAAACTTGCTGTTAAAAAAGAGCTCTGTGCTCCGAAAGGGGCCTGCTGGGAATCCTTTCTCCTGGGAATCCTTTCTCCTGGGAATGCTTTCCTGGGAATGCTTTCTCATGCTGACCATGCCTTTTCCATTTGCAGGTTCCATGTATGATGGTTTAGCTGATGGTTATGGCTACGGGACATCCCGGGGCAGCTACTACACCAAAACCCAGACAGGGAACAGCAGCTGGGGATACCCGGTAAGACACTCCTTGATCTGGGAACTGTGGCATGGTCTGAGGTGGCCTGAACAGGAAGAACATCTCATAGTCACATAGGGAGGTCACAGTGCTTCATAAACTCACCCAAGAGGGATCCTGGCTTTCTTAGAAAGGGATTCATTGCAGTGGAGAAGGAGGATCAAGGTCCCCACAGCTGTTTTATGTGGGGATTTTAGAGTGGACAAGACTTAGTTTGGATTTGTGGGTTGATATACAATGGCACAAGAGTTTGGAAGCTGCCTGAGGGATCAGGGTTGGGTGTAGACTATCACAGCTCAGTTCAAGTCTGGAGCACATCCAGGAGTGCCCATCTTTGTTCCTGTGCACCAAAACATGGCTATGAATGACATGAACGTGGCTGGGGAATGCAGATCAGAGGATTTGCCTTAGAAAAATATGTGCTGCTGTTCCCAACCTCAGGGTTACTGCAGACCCTTCCCAGATACTCTTCATGCTTGCAAATAAGGGGGTCTAGTTCTTCCAAGGCAGTTTCACAAAAAATTACTGCAGATTTCCCAAAAAAGCACAGGTGAGATGGTACCTGTCTTTGTGCAGTCTGAGTCTGGACATCCCACAGAGCTCCTGGTCCTTGGTAGCAGACCCCTGGTACACAGGGAATTGCTCCAAACCATTCAACAGTTCACTTGTGCTCATTTTGCCCCTCCATTTCAGGCCTGTGTTCTGCTCTTCCCTGCTTTTCATCAGCTCTAAAGTAGAAAGGAGCAATTCACAGATCTGGGATTTGAATATGAGAAAAGCAAAGGGGTCCTTTCAAGAACCCTGGGACTGTAAAGCAGCTCTGTGTCAGCCATCAAAGGCTTGAACCAGGAAAGGTTTTGGTGTCTCCAAGCATATAGACAGGGCTGCAGCTTTTCCTGGTGGTTGCCAGATCCTCTGCCTGTTCAGAGCACCAACATTCCTCAGCATCAGAAGGATTTATCTGAGTCTTTCCTAATGGCCTTGTTGTAGTATGATGGCTTCGAGGCAGTGGTGTCACTTGCTGAGTTTGCATCACTGAGTGTTCGGTAGGAAAAGTGGGAGCACTGCAGTGTCTTTGAATTGTTTATTTCCAGCCTGTCTGTTGGCCTGTTTCAGTGCTGGTTAAATCCCAGCCAGGGGGTTCTGTCCCCAGAAGAGAAAAATGTGTTTAGAGGAGGGACCAAGTTGATCAGGGGATGGAGAATTCTGCTGTGACGAAAGACTGGGAGAGGGGATTGTTCAGCTTGGAAAAGTGAAGCTTTGGGATGACCATAGTGTGGTCTTGCAGTACCTGAAGGAGCTACAGGAAAGATGAAGAGAGATTATTTTCAAGGAATGGAGTGACAGGACAAGGGAGAATGGCTTCCCACTGCCAGAGGGCAGGGTTAGATAGGATATTGAGGATGCTGGGACAGAATTCTTCCCTGTGAGGGTGGTGAGGCCCTGGCACAGGTTGCCCAGAGAAGCTGTGGCTGCACCATGCCTGGAAGTGTCCAAAGCCAGGCTGGACAGGGCTTGGAGCAACCTAGGACAGTGGAAGGTGTCCCTGCCTGTGGCAGGGGTTGGAACTGGATGAGCTTGGAGGACCCTTCCAACTCAAACCATTCTGGGATTCTGGAATTCTGTGATGGGTCAGAGCACAGGTCCATCCATCCAGGTGTCCTGTCTCCATCTCTAAAACAGTGGTGGAGCCCTGCAGAGGGTCCAGCCATGGTAACCAGGCAGGGTTTTTGTGGCCACCAGAAAAATGCATGGAGGATCTGAGCTTCGCAAGTCAAACAGTTGGGATGTTTTATTTTGATGATATGTTGCTGTTTGCCTATTGTGATTCCTGAATGGAGTTTGTTGTGCTTTGTCCAAGCAAAATTGCTCTGTTTCAGCCATTCCAAGGGTTTGTAGATGGGTTTTTTGTTAAAGAGGGAGGAGACCAAGGTCCAGCTCTGCTCATGCTGGTAAGGTGCTACTGCAGTTCCTGGTGTGAGGATTATTGTTTCCTATTGTTAATTCCTGATCTTGTTCCCAAGCATTGTGGACAAATGTTGAGTAGATGGGAAAGCTCCTGGCTGCTGGGGGCTTCAGTCAGCAGTGCTGGTGTTTTGGGGACCAGCTGGAATGTGGTGATGAAGGTCAGGACCTCCATCAGACACCAGAGTCCCGTGGACACAACAGTTGAGTCCCTTCAGGCTCACCGGGGATTTAGGCAGCTCTGTTCTCTGAGAGACTCCTCTGCACTTACTGAGGATGGAAAGTCTCTCTCCAAATTTAAGTGTCATGCAAGTCTTTCATTCTAAATATTTTTGATAAAGGTCTTCAGGATCTGGGTCACTTTAGCAAAAAGGACTGGGACCTGTGAAGGATTCACAGTAAAATTTGTCTTACCTAACTGAGTCTATCTGAGAATCAGCCATTTAGTCCTGACAAGTTGTCTGACTCCTCCCCGGGCCAACACAGACAGAGGTAGGGGCAGTGATTCATCTCCTCTATCTGGGAGATCTGTCAGGTCAGGATGAATCAGCCCCCCTGGATCCCTATCTCCTGCCACTGGAGCTGCATGGAGCAGGGAGATGAGTGCACAGGGAGATGACTGCACTCAGGGGCAAGCAGTTCCAGGTGCCACTGGCACTTTGGAACACATAACCTCAAGCCTAAATGTGCTTAACAAGCTCAACAGACACCAGACTCCCCAACCGCACTGAGCAGCCTCCTCCATTCTGCTTCTTCTAGACAGTATTAAATGTTCCACACATCCACCACCAGCCTCCAGCTTAGGATAACTTCAGCTTTTGTCTACTGACCTGTTCGAAGTCTGTGCCGGTTCTGGGCAGAACCTAATTTTCTAAAAAATGTTTCCTGTTTGTAATTCCTGGGTTGTAAGACATGAAACCAAAGATAAAGTAAATCTATTTTTGAAGGCAAAATTGCTGGACTTATTTCCAGCTGGAGCTAGTGCTGTGAATGTGTCTGAAAAGTGGCAAAGTCCTTTGAGGTGCACAGGCAAACTCAGATACTTCAGGGAAGTGACTCAGTGTAATATTGAGGGTTATGACTGACTCCCAGTCCCCTGGAGTTAAAAAGATGCAGTGAGGAATCCATGTCCAGGATGTTGCTCCACAGCACCTGCACCTGTGGCACTGCTCTTAAAGTGCCCTAATCTAAGGCACTGCCTCAGATGGTGACACTAAAGGTGTCCTGTCCTATCCACAGCTCTTAAAAGCTGCTGTCATTGACTTCCTCCTTTTGTCTTGTTTTGTGTCTTCCTAGAAATGTCAAACTTTTCACTTCTGTGTTTTCTTCCCAGTCTAGTGAGACTGATGTTCCAATATTAGAGTGAGAGAAATGATGGATCTGGAGGAAGGGCTCTTTCTGGATCAGTCAGTTTGGAACAGGCTGCCCAGGGCAGTGGTGGAGTCCCCAGCCCTGGAAGTGTTCAAAAACTTGTGGATGTGGCTCTTGAGGACATGGTTTAGGGTGAATGTGGCAGTGTTGGGTTAATGATTGGACTCTTTGATTTTAGAGGGCTTTTATAATTTAATGATTCCATAATTCTTTGTTTCTAACACTTTGGATTAAACTCTTTGATTCACCCATTATTTTAGATTATTTTCTGTTAATTCCCCTTGTGGGGTGCCTCATTTGCAGCATTGCTGTCCCCAGGGAGCACCTTCTCACTGCCAGTGCAAGGAACACTGAGCCAGTGGGGTCACTCCGCTTGGAGGCACTTGGAGGGCAATGGGTTTGCTCTTGGCTGCAGCATTTCCTTGGTTCATGTGTCAGGGGCTGGTGCAGCCCTCAAGGATGTTCAGTCTTTGGGAATTCCTTTGCTCAGGTACCACACTGGGATGCTGTAACGGGAGGATCCGTGACTGCAAACCCCTCTGTGTCAGGGTGATACCTCAACCCAGGTGCTGTGGAGCCTTAGAGATATTTGTCACCCTTCTGCCACTGTGAGCTATGAGTGGCCAGCAGTTTCCAAAGCCCTCCAGCTTCAGGAACTGTGTCCTGGTGTGAGCAACACCTCAGGTCCTGCAGGAGGGTCAGTGGTGACCACGATTTACACAGACAAACCCGAGGGAGGGTTAAGGAAGCTGGGCTGGGCACCTAGAGTAGTGCAGTCATGGTAGAAGCCACAGCATGAGCCACACCCTTGTCTCTGACGGCTCAGTTCAACCCAAAAATGGAGTCTCTCCAGCAATGTTGCAAAGCCACAGCTACGGTTGGGTGGTTCATGGGTTGCAGGGACTTTGGTGCTCACCCCAACTGCAGGCACAGCTTTGGAGAGGCACAACCAAATCCCAAACGCATGGAGGGCAGCACGTGGGGTGCCACCAGCAAAGACCTCTGAGTTTCAGTTCCCACCCTGCTCTTGCCTGGGTTGGCAGGTCCATTGCTGGCAGGGAGTCGGAGCATTCCCAGGTCCCACTGAATGACCAAGATGAGGCAGGACCAAAACAAGGTACAGAACCCACCTGGCTCTCCATGCTGCTGCTTCCACAAGAAGGAAATCCTCCATATGATGTGGATGTGTCCACAGAGTGTGCCCCCAGCACTGCCCCCATCAAGGACAAACAAACCCTGGATGTGCTGGAGAGGAAATCTCAGATGTGTCCTGTCTCCAGCAGATCCTTATCCCCACAGAGCTGAGCTGGGGCTTTCACAGAATCACAGGATCATTGAGATTAGAAAAGGCCTCTAAGATCAAGTCCAACCTTTTACCCATCACAACTGAATGCCACGTCCAGTCATTTCTTGAACACCTCCTGGGACAGTGACTCCACTGCCGCCATGGGCAAACCATTCCAATATTCAACAACCATCTCCATGAAGAAATTCCTCCTGATGTCCAACCTGAACCTCCCCTGGCACAACTTGAGGCTATTTCCTCCTGTCCTGTCCCCTGGAAGCAGAGCCCAACCCACCCTGGTCAGGACCTCCCCTGTCAGGGAGTTGTGCAGAGCCAGAAGGTTCCCCCTGAGCCTCCTTTTCTCCAGGCTGAGCCCCCCCAGCTCCCTCAGCCGTTCCTGGTGCTCCAGACCCTTCCCCAGCTCCATTCCCTTCCCTGGACACGCTCCAGCCACTGTGTCTCTCTTCCGGGGAGGGGGGGCAGGTGTTATTTTAACAACACCTCTGGGAGCAGCCATGCTTCCAGACCAAGGAATATTTGGCTGGCCTGGTGGTGCTGGATTAAAGCAGTTACCTGTAGTAATTATATCCGTTATGGCACCAATGAGAAACGCAGACCAGTGATCCCTCTTCACCAGAGACTGCAGGAAAATTTTTAACCGAAACTCCTCTGTGGAAGGAAGTGTCAGAGCTTTCTCTCCCAGGAGCATTACCTGAACAAAAGGTGGTGTGTCTGCCTGCCTTTGCCTCTTTGGACAAAACCTCTCATTGTCTGTGGGAGCTTTGTTCCATAAGGATTTCAGGTCAAAATTTTTTGTTTGTTGTCAATACATCCAACCTTAAAAGAACCCAAAAAGAGAATGGTTTGGAAAATCTTGCCAGAGAAAACAAACGTTTAGAGTCACTGCATGTCATTGCTTGGTCAGAGCCTGGTATCCCTGGGAGGTTTGCATGAGGCTTTAGGCTTCGGAACAGCAAGTTGGACATTGCCTTCCTTGGCCAAAGACCTAAACCTCAGCTGAATGAGAAAAAAGAGATGAAAAATCATAGGGAAAGGCAGCTCCTGGGAGAGGTGGGAAGGAGCATTTCAGAAATAGATAAACAATGTATTTGCTGGTTTTGCAATTTTTCTCCCTGCCATGGAGGGAGCAGCACTCGGAGGGTTTCGCAAGGAGCGTGAGGAGCTCTCCCCACCCAGCACTCAGGGTGGGACCTGCTCAGGTTGCATCTCCTCTGCTTTGCCCTCCAGCCTGGGAGAAACCTGCTCCTGACATGTTTATACGGAGCCCTCACTTCTCTGTCTGCTGCTCTAGAAACAAACAAATTGGAAGGGAAAAAACATCCAGGCAGGTAATGAACTGATGGCGTCCTCAGATGCAGAATCAGAACCACCCAGTTCTCTGGGAGGGCTCTGACGTGGGAAGGCAGAGCTGGATCCAGATGCCATTCCTGGGCTGGTGCACCTTGCTCAGTGCTTCTGCTTCTCTGGAAAGTAGGGGGAAGACGGAGACTTTTCCTGCCAAGCAAAAGGGTTTATGGAAGAAAAAAAACCAGAAAAGGACGCATGGCTGATGGCTGGGAAAACGCCATTTTGACTTTCTCTCTATAACCAGTTTTATATCAGCTGAAGTAAGAGGTTAAAGACATTTGTTTACCTGTCTCATGTTGGATATTCCACTTATTGTTCCGAGAACATACTGCAGGCTGAGAACTGGAGATTCACAAATGCTCATTAATTTAAAGGCAGTCTATGCTGCTGCCAAGGAGGGAAACATTTCCCCCCTGGGCTTGACAGGAGCACCAGTGCCGCCAGTGCTCATCTCCAGTGTCTTTCCTCCCTCCCTGCCTTCCCTGTCTGACTATGAATGAACAGTTCCCAAGGCCTGGCCTCACACAGACAGACTCATTTCATGGTGGGGAGAAGAAGTTCAGGCTAAAATTCAGAATGTCAGGTGGCCTGGCTGCGCCTAAGCATCCTCCTGCATCCTAAAGCCACAGGGGACTGCTAGGGCCTGATGGAATGCCTGGAATCAGAATCATAGATCGTAGGATCACAGAAGGGTTTGGGTTGGAAGGGACTCTAAAGATAATCTCATTCCACCCCCTGCCATGGGCAGGGACACCTTCCATTATCCCAGGTTGCTCCAAGCTCCATCCAACCTGGCCTTGGGCACTTCCAGGGATGGGGCAGCCACAGCTTCTCTCGGAAACCTGTGCCAAGGCCTCCCCACCTTCACAGGGAAGAATTTCTCCCCCAGATCCCATCTAACGCTGCCCTCTGGCAGTTTGAAGCCATTTCCCCTTGTCTTGTCACTCCAGTTCCTGATAAAGGGTCCCTCTCTGTCTTCCCTGTAGCCCCTTCAGATCCTGGAAGGTGCTGTGAGGTCTCCACACAACCTTTTCTCCAGCCTGAACATTCCCAGCTGTCCCAGCCTGTCTCCAGTGGGGAGGTGCTCCAGTCCCCTTATCAGCTTGGTGGCTTCCTCTGGACTTGCTCCAACAGTTCCATGTCCTCCTTATGTTCCGAGCACCAGAACTGTGCAGAGTATTCCAGGTGGGGTGTCACAAGAGCAGAGTAGATGGGCCAGTCCTCTGCCTCCCTGCAGCCCACACTGGAGGATGAGCCCAGGACATGGATGATTTTCTGGGCTGCCAGTGCCCATTGCCAAAGAGTTGTGTGCTGGAAGGAGAAACCTTCCAAGCTGCTACAACTTCTCAGCTCCTGTGAGGAGAAGCCTCAGTGACAGCCTGAGCCCTTCAAAATGCTTCCCAGATCCTACAGTGCAGAGGGAATCACTGCCTTCTGTCTCTACCCCACTTTGAGAGACTTCCTGGTCTTTCTCAGCATTTCCCCACACTCCTATAGGGCAGAGGTGTGGATGGCAAACCGTGCACATACCCGTGGGCAGTGGGCAGATGTAATTCATGGCATTAGGAAATCTGGGCACTGATGAGGTCTGAAGGCCAGAGCTTGATTCCTTCCTTTCACTGCTGCTCTTCTGCACAGGGAGAGCTCCCTGCACATGGAGTGGTATCAGCAGAAGTTGGGAGATGTTGTCAGGTGGCTCTTCAAACCACAGACTGTGTGACAGCATCGCCTTCCCCCTCAGAGATGGCACCTCTCCAGACAGAGTGCTTCCCTTCTTCCTTGCTGGGCATCCTGTCTCACTGATGGCTGCAGGGAATTCCATTCTCTTGGCCACATTTGCTCCAGTGCTAGAAGTGACAGTCCCTGACTTAGCTGGGTCAGCATCCAACACAGAGGTTTAGGTTTTAGTGTGGGGAAGCTGCTCTAAGGCACAGACAGGGCACTTTGCCAGGAAGGGATCAGGTCAGCCCTGGCCATGCAGGGATTCACAGACTCTTTGTTAAGGTCTGAGGTCCGCTGGAGCTGGCAGAAGAATCCTCATTGATCTGGAGCCATTGGATCAGGCTCCTGCTGCAAAAAGGAATTCTGAGATACCAATTAGGTCCGTGCCACTTGAAAGAGATTAAAATGGGCTCAGCCAAGCATCTGGTAGAATCAGCAATAAAAGTCGTGGACTGCCTTTGGTAATGAGCTTCACATCACACGGGAACGATTTTCCCATGAGTTTGCAAAAGGCTCCCCCGCCCTGCTGGGACCTGCTCGGACTTGCAGCCCAAGGCTCCTGTGTTGCAGAAAGGTGTCTTTGCAAACAGCTTCACCCATCTCGGGGCTGCCAAGGAGGAGGACAATGCTACAGCCACTCTAAAACCCAGCAGGAAACCTAGAACCCATGATTCTGTCTCAGTAAACAGAGACGCACTCCCCCCTCCCCTCAGTGAGTGCACTGCAGAGCAAACCCTTGCTTTAGATAAACAACACGTTCCTCTTCTAGGCTTCCCTGAGTCGCTTTCAGCAGATGCCCAGGGGCTCCACAGCTCTGCCAAGCTTCTGACAGCCCTACAGAATAATCCCAGCTTAAACTGACTCATAAAGAAAACCAGCAGGGCTTACATCTAACAAGCTGGTCTCTGTCCTGCAGCTGCTGCCAGCAGCTCCACTGAGCACAAAGTTCACCCTGCAGCTTCCTACTGCAGCCCTGTCCATCCCTCACTGTCCCCAGGTTTCTGAAAATAAATTGAAATGAGGATGAGATCACCTGAGAAGGACATATGGTAGAGCATGACTTCATGGAGGTCACAATTTTCTGTTGCTGCATTTGTGCTGCATCCCAAGCAAACCTGGGATGGACAGAACCTATGTATGTGGCCATCCTGGATTTTATCCTGGACAGCAGAGGGCTTGTCCCACTGCCAGAGAGCCCCCAAGGCTCATCACATTCTACTCTGATGTGCCTCACCCTGGCTCTTCTTTTCACCTGCAATTTGTCCTTTCGAACTCCCAGAGCTCTGCAGGAGACTCTGAACTCAGCACCAGGTTTGTTCTGTGTTCTCTGGAGAAGACACAGAGAGAATCTGCTCCCCTTTTGTCCCCATGCAGCAATTCACCTGTTTAGGTGCACACCTGAAAGTCTGAAAACTACTCAAGTAACAGTGATCTGGGCATCAGCAGAAGCTGGACTAAAGGGCTTAGTCCCAGCCAGGTGGTACCAGGGAGCCCCTTGGGAAGGGTTTCAGCTGTTACCTCAGCAGCTCTCTGGAACACAGCTGAGAGGATTCCCTGCATTCCTGAAGATCAGTTTGTTAATGGAAATATTTGGCTTAATTAATTAACATAATGACAATTCTCCAGAGTGTTGGAGGCAGGAATGATGCTGTGTGTGCTGGGGCTGGGATGGAGTTAGGGCAGAGCTGAGGGACTAGGGGTGAGCAGGCAGAGGATTCCCATTTCTCTGTCATAGAAAATTTCTAGGTTAGGAAATATGGATTTATTTTTTTTCAGTGACATGAACTATTACACCAGGCACAGGCTTTTCACAATTACAAGGAAATGATTAGGAGCCAGTGTTGACTTTTCTCTCCCAGCCAAAGGGGCCCTTGAGTGGCCTTTGCAGAAAGCAGCACCCGAAGTGCCACTGCTTAGAGTTGGATGAGAAACAAACACTTTGATCCAACAGGAAACCATGGATGTGCTTTCCCAAGATAATCAAAGGGGGATGGGGCAGGCAGTTTTATTCCTTAGTTCTTTTTATCCCTCTTTGCTGTATGTCCTTACCAGACTGTTGAGGGATGCAAAACACAAACTCAGCATCATGGGGCAAACAGCACTAAAACTGTTTAATTTATTTTCCTTTCTGGAGTGCACACCTGAATGAGTTGTCTGTCATTTGGACATAACCATGCAGGCTCTCACAAGCCAGCACTGACATCCCAAAGGTTTAACATTGCAGAAGAAGATTGAATTCAGTCCTGATGTGGCAAACAATGCAAATCTGGAGGACTTCTGGTGCAGCAGTGAAGGCATTTTGTACTGACAGCAGGGCAGCCATAGCCTTTTTTTGTTGTTGTTTTGCTAATTGTAGATGGTTTGTTTTACCATCTTTTATCCTTTCTTTTTTATTTCGTGTCTTAGTCATCTCAGTTTTTATTGCACATTCCCCACTGTCCCCAGAGCATCCCATTATCTGAGCAGATACTACACGCCTTGTAACTCATAAGCAGATATTCATTGTCTCTACTTGTTTCTTGGCACAATTTGATTCAAGAATCCCTTCTTACTCATTTTGCACTCCCTTTATTCTCTTTCTAAGGAACTAATAGATGGGAGGGGAAGAAAAGAGCATAAGGAAATTAAAAATAAATGCTGGCACTGCTGGAAGGTCAGAATGGGGCATGAAGGTCCATGATGGTGAGAAATGTGCAGTGAGCTCCTGCAGTTATGGGGTGGGTTAGACTCTGTGTGGTGGGAATAAAGCACTTTCTCTATTGCCAGGGTGACATTCCAGCTTTCAGTTCTACTTTAAAGTTCCTGGTCCCGATCCTGATCCTTCAGTGTCCCTGATATCCAGGTGGGGTTTGGTTCCTTTGTAAGGGCCGCAGGTTGGATTACCTCCCATAAATTTTGGGCAGGAAAATGCTTGAGAGGCCCAGGAGAGCAGTAAAGGCCAGCCTGGGCCCGGCGGTGCCGAGCTCAGCTCAGGCCTAACCCGCTGTGTTTGGTGTTTGGCAGCTGTACAACGGGACACTGAAGCGGGACGTGGAGAGCCGGCGCTACAGCTCCTACAGCCAGATGGAGGGCTGGGCCAGCCGGGCACACAGCAAGGCCCTGTGCAGCCCCCGGGCCGGCAGCGATTACTGCTTCGTGCAGAACATCAAGAGCAGCCGCAGCGAGCCCGACCTCTACTGCGAGCCCCCCCGCGGCACCCTGCGCAAGGCCCACGGCGGCGGCCGGGCCGAGCACAAGGCCACCCTCAACCGCCAGAGCATCTACAGCAGTTGCAGCACCCAGCAGGGAACCAGCAGGACCAGTAAAAAAATGCCAGCGCGGGCCCTGTCCTGCCCCTCAAGCAACAAGCCCGACGTGGTCTATGCCCAGCCCATGATGAGCTGCAAGCAGGACGGGGTCTATGGACAGGCTCAGTCCAGCTCCAAGTAAGTGCTCTGACCCTGAGGGGGTGTGGGCAGTGCTGGGGAGCTCTGTCCACCAGAGCCAGGCACCTGAGCTGCCCTGCAGCTGCTGGAGAGCCCTTACCAGGGCATCCTGCCGCAAAGTGGGTCAGATGAGTCACTCTTAAGGGCTTTATTTTGTTTCCTGGGCTGTGAAGGGGAACTGATAGGACTGGCTCAGGGCAGATATCTCTGCTGTAGCTCTGAGATTGGGCAACACAATTCCTCAGTGTCTGTGGTGGCATTAACCCAAAATGATACGAGGATGGGGAGGTGAAGAGCAGAAGGCCTGGTGTGCAGTCAGGCCTGTGTGTCTCTCCTGACTGTCCTGCTGCTTCAGTCTAGCAGAAAACTTACCCTCAAAAACCCCTGTCTTGGAAGGAGTCAGTTCCTGAGGGTCTGACTCAGCAGAGCTGAGGGTCTGCTAAGCAGTGGTGCTTCCCTCCCTTCTCTCCACCCAGCCTCTGCTTCATTTGCCCAAAAGATCTGATTTGGGTTCCAGAAAAAAACTGAGTCATAAATTGAAATAAATATCCTAATTGGAGTAATCTGATTAATCAGGAAAGAGGAGCCAGTGGAAGTGGTTCAATTCCTTCCTCTCCAGAGCATCCAGTCCCATTTAGGGTAGGAAATATATAAGGGTGGAGGATGGTCCATCATTTTTGAGCATCAGGTCCCTTCTTGTAGATGTTGCCTACAAGCACAGGGCATGTAAAACACAGCAGGGAGCTCAGACCCTCCCAAGGATGTACCTGTGAAGGCAGCAGAGCTCACACTGACAATCACATGGTTTGGGTGGTGACTAAATGCTGCCCCAATGCCCTGTGCTGGCTCCAGCTCTGGAGCACCAACCATGTTCTGTTGCAGTCTTGAGAGAGACTTGGTCTGCACAAACCATAGTCTTGGAAGTCTAGGAATGCCATTGTTTGCATGTTTTGAACTGCAAAACATTGCAGTGAAAGCTGGAGAAGGAGGGGCTGCAACTTCCATAAGTCCCCAGGGCTGCTGCACCATCACACAGCACTTGCTGTGCACCAGCCCAGAAGCTCTCCCAACTTCCTGACAAAGGGGGAATTCTGTCACACAAACCCTAAAAGCTCCCAAATTCATTCCTGGTGGTCCCTGGTCCTAAGGAGAAATCTCCCACTGCAGGATGTGTGTGAGACTGTTTATCAGGGCTCATAGACTTTGTCACAAGTCCCACCAAAGGCCTGAAACTGTTGAGCTGTTGCCCCAAGGAATGATAGAGATACTGAGAAAATCCCCTTCCCTGTCAGCAGCGTGAGCCAAACCATGCCCTTTTCCACATCTGAATGTCCCAGGTTACTCTGGCTAAGCCTCCCTCCTTTGGGATTGAGTAGGAGGGTGTGTCCCAGAGCTTGGATGCCAAGAAACATCTCTGCCTCATTAGAATGTTATCATGAACCCTTGGCTGCTCATGTGCCCAGTTACTCCATGTTTGACACATGCCAAATTAGCCCTGGCCAGCCCAGAGCACTGGTGGCCTTGGCTTGCTGCTGTCAGCAGCTCTGTAAATCCTCTGGCACAGGAACTAGAGATCTTACACAAACTGGAAGAGATTTGTTCTAGGGAATTTCTCACTAAAGAGCAGAAAAGCGTAGTGGGATGGATGGCAGAATGCCTGAACTTGGGGCTGCAGCTGCCTTCTCCTAGGGAGGACACAGCTTGGAGCAATTAGTCTTGGCAGGCTCTGGCCAAAGCCACAGTCAGGGGCTTGGGCATGGCTTTGGAGAGGTCACTTGGAGAATGATGGCATTTTCTAAGAGGAGAACTGCTGTTTTGAGAGGGATCCTCTCCAGCTCTGGCTGCCCTTGGTTAGGGAGTGGCTCCATTTACACACTCCTGGCTTGGGGCACGGCTCATCTGGAAGAACTGGTTCTGCTGTGGAAACCTCGGGCTCCAAGTCGGGTTCCAAGTTGGGCTTCAAGTTGTGGGCTCATCTGGGGCTGTGTCCCCTGGGGTGAATCTGATGTGGCTGTGGCACAGCCCCTGCTCTGCCTGAAGCTCTGCAGAACTGGACTCGTGCAAGGGGCACCTGGTACAGGAGTTGTGCTCCGTGGGGAGGAGGTTGAGAGCAGCTGTCCTTAAAGCTTTGGAGACATACAAAGGAGTTGTCCTCTTTGGAAAAATTACTCTTTTGGATGATTCCTAGCCCTCAGAAGTGTCTTGCAGGGCACTGTTGGCCTTGCCCTCAGTGTGCTCTTGTTGGGGAGGGCTTCTGAGGTGGATTAGGAACATGTCTGGGCTCTTCTTGCTGTGTAGGGCTGTTGTGTCTGGAGGATTCGCCATCTAGAGATTTCAATCTTCCCTTGGCTCCCCCAATGATGAGTAAGGAGAGCTTTGCTTTTAGGTACCACATTATTAACCTCCACATGCAGGGACAGGGCTCAGCTGGGTCACAGCTGCTGTCAGTTCCCAGTTTGGGGCTCTGTCCTTCCATTCTGGTCATTCTCCAGGTGGAGTTTATGTCTTTGTGGCATGGAGAATTCCATGTTCGGTTTTTGTGCTGCTGATCTCCTGTTTCAGGATGTGTTAGAGGTCTTGTCTGCAGGTTTGCAGACAGCCTGCAGGAGCCAAGAGAGGGCTGGATGCTTTCCATGCTTTCTGAGGTGATCCATGGGGTGATTTCCATTGCTGTAAGAGGGATTGCAGTGGGACCTGTGGTCCACTGGGTCTGTCTGATTGTGATACAAAACTCTGTAATGCCCAGGGACGGTGTCAGTACTTGCTCCAGAGTGGTGCTTCTCAGGCATCCTCTGCTGTGGATCTGGTCTCCCTGGATGGTGTGAGAAGAAAATGGGTCACTGGATGTTCTCGGGTGGTGAGAGTGGTGTGCAGGTATCAAAACTGAATGTGCGAAAATTGTCAAACTGTCTGTGCTGAGCAGTCTCTCTGCATTTGGTGACAAAGTTATTTAATTTCTGCAACTCTGCTTGATCAGTGATTGCTGCCATTTATTGAACAGGCTTTGGCTGTGTGAGACAGGGAAGAGCAGCCTCTGATAATGGATATTCCTGTTATAGCAGCAATTCTGACCAAGACCCCTTTCTTCCAGTTGCCTGATGAGCAGTGTAACACTGAACTCTTTTTCAGGAAAAGCCATTCTATGATTCCGTGATAAAGTAAATCATGACACAGGGGTTTACTCACCCCATGTTGTTGGTTCTGGTGATGAAATCTGAGTTCTGCGCTGTTTGCCACATCAGGAGGTTGAACACTATTGAAAACTCATCCAGTTTACTCTCCTCCACTAGCCCTGTTGTCATGATCCTGCCTCAGTAAGAAGAGAGGGACCTTTTCATGTCTATTCCATTTTTTCCGTTAAGAATTTCTTCACAGAAGGGGTTATTAAACATTGGAAGAGGCTGCCCAGGGAGGTGGTAGAGTCCTCATTCCTGGAGGTGCTCAAGGAACACCTGGATGTGGCACTGAGTGCCCTGGCCTGGGTGACAAGGTGAGGGTCGGCCACAGGTGGACCTGATGGTCTCAGAGGTCTTTTCCAATGTCTTTGATTCTGGGAATCTGGTATTCCAGACATACTTCTCTATAACCACTCAGAGACTTGAGCCTTGGTAATCATTATGTCATATCTGGATCAACATTTCCGAGCTCAGCACCTCTGGCCTGGGTTCAGACATTCAGGGTCGTTCCAGTGGCTCCTGCCCAAAGGCTGCTCTCAATGAGCAGCACTCACATTTTGCCAAAATGCAGCTCTCTGCAGTCTGGTAGAACTGGAGGAATTTTCTTGGGGTCCAGGACTCCCTCTTCTCCACAGAACTCTTTGCCTTCCTGATCTCTTGTGACATCCCCCAGAGCTGCAGCATCTCACCCTTGGAAGCAGCAGCGATGATTTTAGCAGCTGATGGAGACCACCCATATCTGCCCACTTTTAACCATTTCCTCTGCTGGGTGGCACTTGCAGCATGTTCCAGGTGATAGGGTAGCACTCTGAGCAGGCAGCTTTTGGCTAAATTACATGTTGCAATGTTATTGATGTTATTGATACTGTTTATGCCCACTCAGGATAAAAGTTTCTACATCCTGCTCCTTCATTGGGGAACAAAGTAACAAACAATGGGATGTTTAATTCTTTTAGGAAATTTGGGGTCTTTGTGCCCCTCCAACTGGAAGAGGTACAAGAAAGCTGTGTCCACCAATGGCTGACATTGTATTAGTTCTGCTTAGAGCTGTTGTACATTGTGCTTCAGGGGCCACATGGGACAGACAGGGCTGGGCAAGGTGGTGGCCGTGGTGTCTGTGGCCCTGAGTGGCCTGATCTGGTCACACCACTTCAGGAGATGCCTCTCTCTGAGCTGAGATGCCCACTGGTCAATGGGGATGAATTTGGAGGCAGGTCTCTGAGTTATCCCCTAACAAAAGCAACACCTCTTGCTGATCTCAGGGAACCCCAGATGTCTGAGCTGGAGACATGGCTGAGAGCCCAGACTCATCCCACCCCTGGAGAAGGACTGGGGGTGTTCTCCTTTGGGAGCATGGAGTGGGGAGCTGGATGTCTGCAGACAGTCCCTGCTGAGGGTTTGCTGATCTGGATCAGGAGCCTTTAATGGCCACCTGCAAACCCACACTTACCTTTGGCCCTATTGGCAGATGTGGATGCTCTTCCCTTTGGAGTTCTCTGTGAGTGGAGAAAGAAACTGAAACACCTCATTAGAGACCACGTGGAAGTGAGTGTCTCTCCAGGCACCTGGGCATCTGTAACATCTCAAAGTTGCTCTGTCAGGGGTCTTGGATGCCTCGGTTGGCAGCTGTGGAGGGGGCAGTAAAGACTGGGGCAACGCTTTGGGATTTCTTAGTGTCACATTTGGCTCTGGTGACACCAACCTGGCCCCAGCTGAGCTGCTGCAGTCTCTGTGCTGTGGCTGAAGCTCAGGGACAGTGTGTCCCCTACAACTGTTTCCTCCTGAGCTCAGCTTCTCTGGAAGTATTGCAAACAGAGAGAAGAACAGGAGTTATTGAAATAGTCAGGAAAGGTACCAAGGGTGTTTTCTGATCTGTCTCTTGTCTTTTGGGATAAGTAAAGGTGATCAATATCAAAACATTAATTCTTCAGGGCTAAGTCACACAGTGAAAGCAGAACTGAGTACAGTGAAGGGCACCTTCATTTTGGTTTGTTTTTATTTGGGATAGAATGCTGGGATGTGATGAACACTCTTTTGAGAGTCTCTGCTCTGATTTTATTAATGAACAATGGAATTTGTTAAGAATTTTATGGCTTCCTCCTCTCTTGGAACATGTAGCCCTAACAAGCAGGACAGAAACTTAGATGGGAATTAACACAAAACAAACTGCTCATGAAATGTGAGGGAAATTGCCCTTTTCTGATACTGATGCTCTTCAGTATTTGTTTGCCTCCATTCCAGAATCTGATCTTCTTTGTCTTCACTGAATCATTTCCAGCTGAGATCTCTTCCTAGTCTGCTTCTTTCTTGTGGAAGAACAACCTTTGGAGCTCTTCCTACCAGTCACATTGCCCAGGCTGGAGATTGCACTTGGCTCAGTCCAGGAGTTTGTCTGGAAGCAGATTGTTGTGCCCACAGTATGGGTCTGGTTGGGAATATCCCTGACTGGCTGAGGAACAATCTCCCCTTTGCTGCACTTTGCCAGGATGATTTTATTCTCACATAGGAGAACTCCCTGCTGCTTCCTGGGCAGTGTGACTGAGCCTGGCTGCTGACCTGCTGACCTGAGGAGACAGCAGGGAAAAGGGAACCTTCCCCATCCTCTTCCACAGAACTGCACCTGCATCCCAGTTTTTCCCAGATGAAGGAGGGTTTGTTCCTCGATGGTGTGGATGTGAAGAAAATTGCCTTCCTTGAGCAGCTGGACCAAGTGGACACCTTTCTGTCTCAGAAAAAGTGCATCTGACTCAATAATTATAAAGAAAAATAGATCACTATGATTACATGACCACTGACCTGGTATTTTTACCAGTATACCTCTCTTCCCATACCTCCAGTCCAGGTCCCAATTCCAAAAGGAGAAACCCCTCCCTGGTGCAATATCCCTCAGTTCTCAGCTCACTCATCTCAGGATCATGAAAAAAACCTGAGAGGAAATCACATCCTGGATCCAACCCAAGGATTTCTGGGGCTCCATAATTGCAAGTTTACTTTGTCTTTCCAGTTTTGTGTCTCCTTGTGCAAGTTCCTTGGTGCCAGGTATTGATAGAGGTTCAAACTGATGAAAAATCTTATGAGGAAGTGATGTTGTACTGCAGTGTAGGAATGAAAGTGGAATGAGGTTCACCCAGCCTTAGACATGGAATGCTTAAGGTCCAACCCCAGACTGTTGTCTCACATTCCTGCATACCAGGAGAGGCAGAGGTGTCTCCAGAGGGCAGGGCTTCCTTTCCTAGGAAAAATGTCCAAGACACAAAGGCAAAGTGGTTTTTGGAAGCACCAGTTGCTTTCCACTGACTCCACAGGTGCTTGAATGATGATGCAGGCTTGGTGTAACTTTATGCCAGTGAGAGCAATGGAGACCAGAGTCCTTCGTGCTGCCTTTTGTGTGAAATTCCCTGTGGAACTGTGCCTATTATTCCCTGCTCTGTGCTGTGTGGAGGGGAACCCTTGGATTCATAAGGATAAATGTTATATCTCACTCTAAGTGTTGCTGATGGTGACCAAATGTCCTTTCCAGACCTTTATTCTTTACATTTCTTTGGCACAGTTAAAGCAACTCTGTCCATCTCATGCCTCGAAGTGCTACTGTCTTGTGGTGAAATTTAACACTTCAAATGTAATGGATTCATTTAAAGAACTTACTAAAAATCCCTATTCTGTTGGTCTGTGGCATTGTCTGAAGATGAGCAGCCCCTCTATAGAGTCATTCCCTGATATGACATGTAGCAAAAATGTGTATAAATAAATGTGGTTCAATCAGGGACTGATTTCCTGATCTCCAGGTAAAACTCCCCATCAGTCCCAGGGAACATCACCAGCCAGGCACAGCCACGACTTCACTGGCTTGGGAAAGCCCTCACACTTTTGGATTCCATCCACTGCCACTGAAGCCTTTCCCGTTTGTATGCCATCACTGCTGCCAGTAAAACCAAACAGGAGTTTGGATTTGACTCTCCTCAGTCCTGGACTTTGCAAATTAATGCAGCCATCACTGCCGTGAGCTGGGATCCCCATGCAGCCTCTGCAGAATTCAGCTGCAAGAGTGCTGAGAGGAGACAGGAACTTCCAATTACATTAATTTCTATATCTGGAAGCACAGACAAGCTTTGCAGATGAGACCCCCCTGAAAGTTTGGACCCTTTTCTAATTTTATGTGATTAAAACATCACAGATGGTACTGAATAAGAAAAAGCCAAAACCAGCAGGGCCTTCACGTTTCTAAACAAGTGGAAGAACCTTCAGATGTTTGTATTTCTCCTGAGGTTCCAGTCCTGCCCCAAGCCAGAGGAATTCATATCCTTCCTCTGGAGTTGCAGGCACATTCTTTACCTCTAACAGGGTTGAAGACAGTGGTCAGCCTTTATAAGAGCTTGGAGACAGCCAGTGTGAACATCCCCTGGGAGCAGGATGTCTCAGAGCTATTATTAGCATTTCATAAACTGCTTATTTGTCCATCCCATCACTCCAGACATGCCTTTTCCTGAGGGATCTGCTTGAGCTTCCCCAGACCATCAACTGCTCTCACATTTCCACTTCCACCACCCCTCACATCAAAGGATCCCCTGCTGTGGGAAAACCACCTGCCTGTGTTACCTTGTCCTCATGACCTGGTGGATGGTTTCACTCCTGTCCACCCAGTGAACTGGATCTCTGTTCATTAAACTTACAGCTGGGACATGATCGGACATTTACCACCTCAAACCAGTTTTCATTTTCTGTCTCCTTTGCTTGTGGACAGACTGGATCTGGAATTTATTACCCTTAGTGCTCTTCACTGTCTCTTTTCCATCTTTTACCATCTCTTTCTTTGAGACAGAGAAACCCACCAGAGGTGCATTGTGTGCTGTATGTAGCAATGTGATAATATTTTATCATTGATTCATTCCCAGTAACTCTCGGTGCTGACATAGTCTTGGCGGAGCACTGACCCAGTTCTGTATTTCTCTTTGACACAGGATCTGTGGTGATGAGATTGATGCTGGCACCATGACCATCCAGAAGGCCATCCAGCTCCTGTGCTCCTCTGATGACAAGTACCAGGCCATGGGGGCTTACTACCTGCAGCACACCTGCTTCCAGGATGAGTCTGCCAAGCAAGAGGTGAGCAGACTCCTCCAGAGTTCTGCTGCCACACTGGGGCTGATGGCACAAAAGAGGGTTGGGACTGTTTTTCCTTAGTGCCAAGGATCCATAGGTTCCTTTGGTTTTCACGAGGGTGCTTTATACCTCATTAGTCAGGCTCAGGTGTTAAATAGATTTTTCACTTATTAAAAGCCACTCTCTCACAAGAGCAGTTGGTCAGGATTTAATGTCTGGAATAATTTCTGGGTAGCAGAGGAGACTGTTCCTGTTGTCACCATGAGCTGCTGTGGCACAGTGTGAAGGGGTTTGACAGTGTGGAAGCTACCATGCAGTGTCCTCTTCTATGGGCAACTGCACCTAATTCCACATCAATCTTGCACCCAGTTCCACATCAATATTTCACTATCTCAGTGCTACAGAGTCAGAGCCAGACAAAGCTGCTTTAAGTCCCACTGTGGAACCAATGGGTTAATTAGTGATCATGTACAAAGATAATTTTGCACATCCATAGTGGTGGCTGCCCCATCCTGGAAGTGTCCAAGGCATCCTGGAAGTGTCCAACGCCAGGTTGGGTGGTGTTTGGAGCACCCCGAAATAGTGAAAGGTGTCCCTGGCCATGGCAGGGGTTGGGACAAGATGAAATTTAAAGTCCTTTCCCACCCAAACCCCTCTGTGGTTCTGTGATACCTGACCAGAGGGAAGCCCTTCTTATAGTACAGGTTATTTATCTGATGCTCTTACTCTTCAATTCCTTTGCCAACATGCGGCAAAAGAGACAGACTGAAGGATGGATCTGCTGCAGCAAGGGTGTCACTGAAGTTTATCCCCACCCTGGATTTACTGAGATACCAACCCATTAGAGGTGGCTTTCCCTATCCTGGCACAACAGTGGAGCTGGAAGTGCTGGCCCGGTGTGGGGCTGTGCCCCCATGCCCTGGCTGCACCTGGATGAGTGCAGGTGCCCAGCCCACGTTTAGGTGGCCAACTGTGGGGTGGCCACACCCTTTGTTACCGTTGCAAACCCTCTCTGCACACTGGGCCATCCCATCCTTCCCAGAAAGATGTGCCAGAGCAGGTTGGTGACTCATCCCAGCACACGCTTGTTTTCCTTCCCTCCTGAAAGGTGCTCATTCGTTGTCCATTGTCAGCAAACCTCAGCAGAGGAGGTGTTTGTGCCAGGATGGGCTCTGGGTGGGATCACGGCCGATGCACAGCACATCCCACAGCAGAAATCATCAGCATTTGGAGAGCTCAGCTGCAGGGATTTGCCATCAAAGCTCTGTGTGGTGTCCTGCAGGTCTGGGGTCAATCCACTACCTCTGGCTGACCTCGAGGGTAGTGACACTGGTGATGACCATCCCTCTGAGCTCAGCCGGTGATCTCAGGATGCAGATAAATGACCACAGCATGTCATTAGATGTCTGTAAATGGCCTCGCACATAGGCAGGGCAGCATTTCCACTTGGTGCAAACTGTGGAGGTGGGTGAAAATTTGCAGGAGCACATTTCCATCGGCAAAGGCCTCTGTCCATGGACATTACTCACAGACAGCCATTCCTGCAGTTTAAGCTTTTGGCTTCAACCTCCAGGCCAGGAGCTTTGTGCTCATGACCTATGGCCTGAACTAGACTTGTCATCTCTGGCCCTCGTTCCCTGGCAGCTCTGCTTCTCCAGCTCCCCCAGGATGGACTGTCTGACCCTTGGCACTTCTGGAACAGTTCTGGGTGTCCCTGTCCCCAGCAGTGTCCTGTGCTCTGTGCTGATGGCCCGTGTCTGTCCTGGTGCCGTGCTCATGTCCTGTGTCTGTCCCGTGTGTCTCCTGATGCTCCATGCTCATGTCCCGTGTCTGTCCCATGTGTCTCCTGATGCTCCATGCTCATGTCCCGTGTCTGTCCCTTGCCAGGTCTATCGGCTGGGGGGCATTGCCAAGCTCGTGGAGCTGCTCCGCAGCCAGAACCAGAATGTGCAGCGGGCGGCAGCTGGAGCCCTCCGGAACCTGGTGTTCAAGAACCCCACCAACAAGATTGAAACCCGGCGGCAGAACGGGATCAGGGAGTGTGTGAGCCTCCTCCGCAGGACAGGGAACACTGAAATTCAGAAACAGCTCACAGGTACCCAGAGTCTGTTCAACCCTGGCAGGGCCCGAGCTCCTCTTGCCTGGGTTCTGTAGCCCTGATGTTAGCCTAGCACAGAGGGGGTTTTCTGCTCCTCTTGCACCAAAGGGTGACCTAAATCATCAGGCAGAGGAGGTCCTGGCCCTTCCATGTTCCATAAGGGTTCCTTAGTGCCCACTGGGGAAGTACCTGCCCCAGGTCTCCCACCCATTATGGTCACCCTGCCATTCCTGTGCCTCCCTGCACCCTGGCCCCTGTGCTGTTCCCAGGGATGGCCAAGGGAGCTGCCAACCCCAGTAGGGTTGGCTAGGTTCTCTCATTGGTGCCTCACCTTTGCCTGAGGAATTGATGGGAGTTTTTTGGTGCAGGTCACCCTCAGCTGTGTCCCAGGTTTTATGTGCAAGCCTTTCCAAGATCCCTTGAGAGATGCTGTCCCCTGCAATCTAATAAACAGCAATCTTGGGAGGAGGAAGGCTGCCTAAGTGCTCACTTCCACATGGACTGATCCTGCCTGTCTCCCATAGGGTAGGACAGGGACTGAGGTTTCGGGCAGCCTCTGACCGTCAGCTCCAAGGGGTGAAGGGAAGAAGGATTTTGGTGCTGGAATCACCCCAACATAAGCAAAGTACCTAATGCACATTACCCTGTCCTTGAACTTGTGTCCCACCTCCTTCCTAGGACTGCTCTGGAACCTCTCCTCCACTGATGAACTAAAAGAGGAGTTGATACAGGAGGCTCTGCCCGTGCTGACAGACTGTGTTATCATCCCTTTCTCGGGCTGGTCTGATGGCAGCTGCAACAGGACACGAGAAATTATTGACCCCGAAGTGTTCTTCAATGCCACAGGGTGTTTGAGGTGAGTCACCAGGCAGGGACTGACTGCAACTTGTGTCTGTGGGCAAAAGCTGAAGCCATCTAAATCCTCTTATAATGAGCTGAATTCATGCTCATTACAATTGTGTTAATGAAAAAATCTCCGTGAGAAGGTTTTCCTGACTAAGAGAATGTGCAGAAAAATTACACGTAAAATACTTTTCTAGTAGGTTTTATTTTTAATAATTTTGTTCTTGCTAAGTCTCTTCTCAAAAAATATGTAAGTTGTTTTGTGCAGTACTGAAACCCATCAGTGTTTAGCTCAGACCAGGAAACTGGACAGATTTTGCCTTTAGAGGTTTGAGGCTTCCAGAGAAAACAAACTGGTTTAGGCTTTAGGTGACAAAAAGACGGAATTCTCTATGTGGGGAAAACAAGCATTTTCCCACTTTTTCTGATAACTGTTTTAGCACAGAGCAGTCCCATTGTCCTGGACTTTTCCTGGCTCCTTTCATCAGGAGACTCAGCTACAAAACAGGAGGTGCAGACTGAGCCCTAAGTAGTTTATTTTGTTCACGGGAAGCCAGAGCCCTTTTGTAGGGGATCTTCGCCCTGACTTGCTGTTTCTCCTACCTTCCTCCTCCACTTGGATGTGAGCTCCTTGTCTCAATGGGAACAAGTGGGGCAAAAAACCTGCCCTGTATAATGAGGTGCTTTCATCAAGGGAAGCTCTCCCCGAGGGAGGCAGCGCCAGCCGCGCCCTTCCCAGACATGCAGCTCGAAGGAGCTGGAGCTGCTTATGAAACAAGAGGCTGATCATGGCAGGGCCTTTGGAGACCTGATACCATCAGCTTCTGTGGCTGGGAACTGTGTCTGGGAGATAGGGAGTGCTGCTCCCTCCTTCCCTGTCCTGGAAGGCAGCTCCCCCGAGCTTCTGCACCTCTGAATGTGTGGGGTACAGTGGCTATAAGCTGCTCTGCTTTAAGGCCATCCCATCCTACCAACCCCATAAAATACCGCATTAAAATGAGGGAAAGGCAATGGCAACAGCTTGTAAAAACCCTGTGAAGTTTAACTGAAGGTAGGGTCTGCCTCCTGAGACTGATCCCAGCCTGTGGCAGCAGTGCCCAGCACCCCAAAGAAGACTGGCAGCTGCAGGTCAGCAAGGGAGCTCCAGAGGCCTGAGGGAGCAGGACTGGGGAGCAGGGAGAGTGAGGGAAGCTATGAGTTGGATCCAGAGGCCCTGTTCCAAGGGCTGAGCCAGGACTGCTTTGAGTCACTGCCCTGCCACATCAGAACAGGGATGAGAAGCCCTGGGTTTGCCCTGGGCCCAAGCCATTGCTGCTCAAGCATTTCTGGATTGCAGATGAATCCATGTTAATGAGGAGGTTGCAAATCACAGTTCTGGAGTGCCTGCAGTGGATAACTCACAACCACTGGCAACCTCTCTTTGTTTTGCATTTGCAAGCTATAAGGCAATAAAATAGGGGAAAAAAAAATCATAACAAAACAATAGAACCCATATCCTGTTACTGGAAAAACTCCACTGTCCTGACAGCTGCCGGTGTCCAGGAACCCATTTCAACCTCACAGATGGGTCAGTCCCTCTGGCCAGAGCCATTGCTGCTCTCCAGCATCTCTACCCCATTTCCCACACAGACATTGCTGCTGACCCTGGGTAGGTCTGTGCTTACAACCCTGTGCACCTTCCTGATGATCACAAAAACCCCAGACGGTCTTTAGCCAGTCTTCCCTTTGGAAACTCCTCTTAGGAGACAGTGTCTGTGTAGTGGCACATGCAGAGCCTCTGGGGCAACCTCCGGCTGGTGACCGTCCCTAGGAGGGTGTCTTCTATGCAGAGCTCCTTGCAGGACATGTTCCAGGTGAAATCAGTCCTTAAGAGCAACAAGAGAGCTGTGCACTGGTGCAGTCCCACCAAAGGCCTCCAGAATGGAAGCAGTTCCTCAGCCTTGCTAAACCTGCCAAAAAATCCCAGAATTCAGTGACAACCATAGCCAGAACAGAGCCCAACTCACCCTCTCTCCTCCTTGTCCCCTGCCATGCTCCTTGATGGCTTTCTCAGGAACCTGAGCTCTGCAGACATGGGGCGCCAGACCATGAGGAATTACCCTGGCCTGATTGATTCTGTCATGACTTATGCCCAGAACTGCGTGGCCTCCAACCGCCCTGACGACAAGGTACCAGCTGCTGCCCTGGGCTGTGCAGCCCCACAGTTAACAATTGCAATCTTGGGAATACCCCCAAATCCCTTTCCAACAAACACAGGTGGTGGCTGGACTCTCTGGCTGCTCTTGTCCTTCCAAGCCCCAGTGGGATCTGTTGGAGGGTTCTAAGTCCTCGGGGCTCTGGGCCTGAAGTGGAGCTGGGCTTTACAATTTTCCTTTAACAAACACAGAGGAACAGTAAAATACTTTGGCTCCTGAGTCCCCAGGATTTCCCTTCCCTTCCCT
>VYXD01004390.1:110348-123990 GCA_013397195.1 Hylia prasina
CTTCCCTTCCCTTCCCTTCCCTTCCCTTCCCTTCCCTTCCCAGGAACCTTCCAGCATCTTAATCTCCATCTCTTGCTCTTTACCCCCCACATCTCCTCATCCAGCAGGACTCAACAATATAATCCCCCAGTTTGGCACCATGTTTGGCAGGAAGCCAGGAGCTGGCATCTCTCTGCCAGTCCCCTGTGTCTGATATCTCTGTGTGAACAGTGCTTGCCTTGGACAAAAAAGTGTTTGTAGACACCTTTCAGGTGTAACCCTCAAAGTTACCACAATTATTTTGAATTCCCTCTGGTTGGAGCAAACCCTCTTTTGGGGATGACTTTTGCAGGAAGCCCCTTTCCAGCGGCACACACAAAACACAGCTCTTTGGCAATGTAACCACAGGTTCTGGTGTTGGTTATGGGCATCCAGCCAAAATTCTCCCTTGCTCTTCCCACTGGGCACTCTGGCATCCAGGGAAAGGAGGGTTAAAGCCTGTTCTTGGTAAAAAGTGTCACCTGATCTGTAGCTGTGATTCAGAGAGTGTCATTGGAAGTCACCTCTGGCAAGAGGGGGATTTCAAGATTTAGAATTTCATAGTTTGATCCAGCCACTCTCACACTCTCTTTTCCTGTTTGCCAACTTGTCTGTGGCAAGTGAGAACTCCCAAAGTTCTCTGCGTAAGCAGCTCACTAAGATCCTTCTTTCATGTCTATTCCAGCTCCTTCCCTCCCATCCCTCACTCCCTGAACTAAGCTAAGGAGCATCTGTGGTGCTAAAAAGCTGATTATGGCCCAGTCCATGTCCTCTCTTGTGCTGCTCCATAGTTTTCTGCCTAATGTGATGTTTGCATTTTTCTTCTGGGGGTGATGCAGTCTGTGGAGAACTGCATCTGCATCCTGCACAACCTTTCCTACCGCCTGGATGCTGAAGTTCCCAACAAATACACCCAACTCAACCACATGGCCCGCAGCGTTTACATGGACAAAACTCTCACAGGCTGCTTCAACAGCAGGAGTGGGAAAATGGAGGTAGGATGTGCTGCAGAGGGATTGGGAATGCAGTGTTCAGCCCCAGGCAGGGGCTGCAAGGGAAGAGCAGGATCTGAGCTCCCTGTTTCTCACGTCTTTGCAGAATGATGAGTATGGGGTCCCCCTTCCTGAGGAGGATTTCAAACCCAAAGGCCCCAGCTGGCTGTACCACTCAGATGCCATCCGCACCTACCTGTCCCTGATGGATCAGAGCAAGAAGGATGCCACCCTGGAAGCTTGTGCTGGAGCTCTGCAGAACCTCACTGCGAGCCGAGGGCTGGTAAGAACTTTCCTCCCTTCCACATGTGTGCACCCAAATGTGTCAGCACTTCCATGGCATCAGAAAGTCAGTAAGGCTGGAAAGACCTCTAAGGTCACTGATCATCATCACTTCTCATCCATGAAAAAGGAAAATGTCCTCCTTAAACCTCAGGGCACCACAGCCAGTCTTTCCATAGTGTTTGATCCAGTGGGATGTTTATTAACTCCAAACTCAGGGTCTCCTGGAGGGCTGCAATCACCATCCCAAGGATCTATCCCAGACCCATGCACTGGGTTTCCAAGTGTCCGCAGTCTGTTGGTCGCATTGCCAGCAGCTGCTGGTATTGGCACCGTGCCCCAGGGCAGCAGTGAGGGTGAGCCCAGATGTGCACCCGTAGCCAGATGTGATGAGAGGCGGGAGAAGGGCTGAGCCACCGCCCATGCGTGTGTGCCAAGGGGAGGTGGCTGTAATGACAGGGTAGGTTGTGGTGTGGATTGTGGCTTGTCCACACCTCAGAGCTGCCTGTAAAATAGCTGTGACAGCTGTGACCCGTGGGCACAGCAGCATGGATGTGCCAGGGGCTGGGTGATGGTATGGCACTGTGAGGGACACGTCACAACCGCGGCTCCATGGGCCCACGTCGCTGTCCTGGGCACGTCCTCGCAAGCTGCCTCCCCTGGGACAGCCTCTGACTTGTCTGTTTGTGCTCAACTCCATCATTCCCAATTTAAATAAGATGGATGGGGAGATAAAGAGATAATGATTCCATCGGTAGGAGAGGCGTGTCACAAGTGGGGAGTGTCCCACCCAGAGACACGGGTGACTCACACGGAGCCTTCCCTGCTGCGATGGCATTAACCTGCCAGCTCTGATCTCCTTTTGTCACAATGATTTCCATGCTAAATAATTGGGACCCTTGACTTTTGGCCATTTAAGTAAGCAGTGCCACGAACCAGAAGGTGGAGAGATGCTGTCATGTATGGGTAGAGCTGGTCAGAGAAATGGGAATGGAGTTTTGTGCTCCAGGGAAAAAAAAATTTTGGCAATCAACAAGATTGCACAAGGGACAACCAAACCCAGCTCTGACAGTGTTGGAGCAACTTAATTTAGCCTCCTGGAATGGAATGGCTGAAATTTGTCTGGATGTGCAGAAGTGGCTCCTCCCCTCAAGGGTCTCATTCCAGCTCAGAGCTGGAGCTGCTGAGTTTGCTGTCATTTGACGGAAAGGGAAACTGGGGATGAGCTTACGGAGCTTGCTGTGATCCTTTAGCTCACAGAGGGTGGCTCTGAATGTCCTTCAACTGCACTTCACACACCTCAGCCCTGCTGGTGTGAATGTGGAACAGGGCACATGTTTTCCAGCCCCTTCTCTCCATTCCCATGTCACTGTTGGTGGACGTGTCTCCAGCAGCATTCCTGGTGAGGCAGTAGCTGAGAAGTTCAGTTTAAGGTCTGTCAATAAGGGCAGTTTACTCAGGGGATGTGCTTGAATTCATCTGCCCTGGCTGTATCCTGAGGCCTTCTGCATTTAGAGGCACAAGATCACATCTGAGATGAGTATTTCTGGTCCTCAGACTGTTTTTTAAAGCCATCTATTCCTGCTCCCCAACAGCCCATTGTGGCATGGCAGGGAGTTGTGAAGGGCCAGGCCAGGGAGCTGCCAGGGGGTTGTGAAGGGTGAGGGCAACATGGACATGAAAGCAAAATTTATCCAGCTTTTGGAATGTCAGTTGAGTGATCAGCTGCTCCACTGGGGCTCCAGAGAAGAGCAGAACCAGATGCATTACAGCAGATGAGAGGTTGACTTTTCAAATGTCACAGAATAATGGAATAATTAACCTTGGAAAAGCCCTCTAATATCACTAAGTCCAACTGTTCACCACTAGCTCATGTCCCCAGGTGCCCCATCCACATATTTTTTTAACATTCCCAGGGATGGTGACTCTACAGCTGCCCTGGACAGCTGTACCACTGCTTGGCAACTGCTTTGGTGAAGAATTTTCCCCAGTATCCAATCTAAACCACCACTGGGGCAGCTTGAGGTCATTTCCCCTTGTCCTATCCCTTGTTCTCTGGGACCAGAGCTGGCTTCACCTGCCATTGCTGTCCAACACTTCCAGTGCCTCCCTGCAGAGATAACTCTGTTTGGTGTTAACACAAATAGCATCATTCACTTGTGCCAGCTGTCAGGGAGTTGAGGAGAGCCAGAAGGTCCCCCCTGAGCCTCCTTTTCTCCAGGCTCACATAAATCTGGGGAAGAGAGGTAAAACTGACAGAGTAAATGGGATTATGGCAGCAGGAGAAAGGATTTTGCAGTGCTTATTTTATGGTACAGTCACATTCCTCCAGCCCTGACCATCATCCCAGCTGTTTCCCCCTGGCCCTGTAAGTCATGGACACCTCTGCTGTCCCTCAGATGTCCAATGCCATGAGCCAGCTGATTGGGCTGAAGGAGAAGGGTTTGCCCCGCATCGCTCGGCTGCTCCAGTCCAACAGCTCCGAGGTCGTCCGGTCCGGGGCCTCTCTGCTGAGCAACATGTCCAGGCATCCTGTGCTCCACAAAACCATGGGTAAGTCCTTCCCCCACACTGAATCCCAGCTTTCAGCCCCATGGGATCTGTTCAGCTTGCTTTGTAAGCCCCATAAGGAGACCTAGCCAAGCTCCAGAACTGGGCAGGGCAGTGTCATTTCTTCTGGCCCCAAGGACAGTCACGAGTACTGCGTGACATGCTGTGCTTTACAGACAGTGACAAACCTGCAGGACCATGAGGGTGACAGTGTTTTGGGAACTGACTTGGACTTGAGTGCTCATGGCCAACCACGCTGCCCTTCCAAAGGCCTGCAGCCCTTGTTTTGTCTTGGAAAAATCCACAGATGATGATGATGCCATTGCTGTCCAACACTTCCAGTGCCTCCCTGCAGAGATAACTCTGTTTGGTGTTAACACAAATAGCATCATTCACTTGTGCCAGATTGTCTTTAATTGTTGATTGGAACATTCCTCCACCTCTTTAGCTCACCAGGTGCTCCCAGATGTGTCCCGTCTCCTGTCGTTCCAGTCTGGAAATACCAGCAGCTATGCCGAGATCATGACATCAGCTTGTTACACTCTGAGGAACCTCATCATGTCCAACCCCCACCTGGGAAAGTCTTACCTGTCCAGCAACTTGATAAATAATGTAGTGAGCCTGTGTCGGAATGGGTGAGTGTGGGGACAAAGCAGGGGCAGGGACAGATCCAGACTGACCCCAGAGCCTTCCCAACACCCTTCGGAGCCAGAGCAGAGCATTATTCCTTCCCAGTAAAGGAATTGGGCATGTTGGTAGGCAGAAATCCTCAGCACTGGTTTCTTGGAAATAGGCAGGAGCCATCCAGGGTGGAATTTGCAAAGAGGCCTCTGGAAATTTTTTGGTTGAATTTTAGGAAATTCTAAATAGAATTGAAGCACCAACATCTTAAAGTCTTTTAAAAATAGTACTTACAGAGCTTATAAAAAAGAGAAGTGACTTTTTACACAAGCAGATAGTGACAGGACAAGGGGGAATGGTTTCAAACTAAAAGAGGAGACATTTATACTGAATATTAGGAATAAATTCTTCTCTATGACATTGGGGAGGCCCTGGCACTGGTTGTCTGGGGAAGCTGTGGCTGCTGCATCTCTGAAAGTGTCCAAGGCCAGGTTAGATGGGGCTTGGAGCAACCTGGGCTAGTGGAAGGTGCCCTGGCCCATGGCAGAGGGTGGGACTGGATGGACTTTAAGGTCTCTTCTAACCCAGCCACTCTGGGGTTCTCTGATCTATGAAAAATTCCAGCCCTCAGAACAGATGTCAGTGACTTCTTGGCTCCTGGGCTTACCTCAACCTTGTCATGAAGGTCAGGTCTGAGGTTCAACACTGCAGGTACACAAGGATTGTGCTTAACTTTTATGTGCAAATCTGTTCATCTTCTGGTTGAATCATCCTCCTCAAGATGCAGCTCTGGGGGAACATAGACAGGAATTATTTTAAGTACCTCCCTGGTTTACTCCTGTATTTTACACCAGCTGAGCAATCTCATCATATTTTGCCTCTTTCTATTTTAGGACTTGGTTTGGGGTTTCGTGGTAGGAATTCTGTCGTGTTTGTTATCCATATTCTGTGCAGCACAAGCCTGTCAAGCCTTGCCAAGTTCTGTGCTCATTTCTGGCCAAACTGGTGTTAAACTTCCATTATCTTTGACCATGTGTTCTCCTTCCTAGGCTTTCATCTTTCCTGCCATCTGTCTTTGTTTTAAAATGCCTTAGACAAGTAACCCATTGTTTTCTGTTGTGAAAATATATTTGCATGTCTTCATAATCCTTTGATAAAGTTCTTCCAATCCACCTCTTGTTCCATGACAGAGACACACTCAGTCATTACACGGGGCCTCCTTGTTTAGTTTGGGCTTGGGCCAAGGAGCATCACTCTATCTGCTGCTTTTATTTGTTTCCACTCTCCAGCAAGCCCAATTACCATGAAACCCAGCCCTCTTCTAAGCCCTCGTTTTGAATGGTATTTACTCGTGCTGAAGTCCCACTGTGGCTCCTTAAGACCAGTGCTCAGTAATTTGCTGCTCCAGCACAACCTTGCACAACCGGGGCTGGGAACACTTTAATTGCCCTGGCTGCTGGGGATGAGCTTTTTTGGAGGTGACTCACTGAATTGTGACGAGTTACCAAACTCTGGAGATGTCTCTAGTTCTGCCTGGCTCACAAAGTCCTCCCAAGAAACTCCCCAGTTCTTACAGTGTCCAAAACTTGAGTTGTTCCTTTTCCTCCATTACTCATTTTTGTCTGCGAAGATTTTTATGCTGTTCAATTCTTAGGGAAAAAGAAAAAGAGAACAATTTCCACCCAGGAATAATCTTACTTGTCCAAGGTGTATTATTTCAGGCTGTTCCAGTACCTTTGTTCCAGGTACCCTTGCTAGGTCACAAGGTGAAATTTTCCCAGTGTCGCCTGGGAAAATAAACAAGAAAAATTAGGGTGGAATTTGTACAGTCCTACATTAGAAAGAGCCTCCCCCCTCCACAGTGGAATTAATAAGTCCCCACCTCTCCTGGGGGCTGGCTGAAGCCCCCAGATCCCCACTGTGGTTCTGAATATGGTGAGTCCCACATCATCAACCTCCTCCTTCCCAGCACCGCAAGCAGCAGAGAGGGGACAGGGGGGCTTAGGGGTGACCCAGTGCCAGAGAGGACCCAGGGACACCCTGCACCCTGTCAGGACTTTGCAGTTTTCTCTGTTAATCTGCCTCAGTTCCCTGTGGACATTCCCTGACCTCCCAGGCTGGGATTGGCGTCTGGGTGCTCCCTCCCTGTGTCTCCTCTGCCACCCACTGATTCTGCCCTGTGTTTCTGTTTGGGCTGTCACTGCAAACCAGGAGCTCCACCTGCTCAAACAACTTCAGAGTCATAGCTTATAAAGAGACTCCAGGTTCCAGACCAGTGAGTTATGGATCTTGCCCTTTCCCACGTTCACCTCCCTTTCCGTCTTTCTTTCTCCTCATGTTTCTCATAGCTGTATTCTGACTGAAAGGCAGAAAGGGTTCAGCAGTTTATCTGATGGATGTGGTTTCTTCTTCTCCCTGGAGCATCCCGATTAAGTAATTGTCCATTGTCTCCTGCAGATGCTCTCTTCTATGACATGGGGTTCATGGACAAGTGAGGTTCCTTCATTCTTCATTTTTAATCCAAGTTGCCAAAATATTGAATATGTCCTTCAATTTTTGGTTGTGTTTCTGAAAATCAAGCCACTGGACCTGATTTATTGGGGTGTTTGATTTCCTTTTCATTTTTCCTCTTCAGCTGTCTGAAAAACATTTCTCTGCTCATTTTCAAGCAACATTATTTCACTAATTAAATTAAAATTCTCCTCATTAATTCTACTGGATGCACTCAAAGCTTTTCCCAAAATCTCTCCCTGCTCCCTTTGGAGCATCACATTTGCAGTTCATCCCTTTACCATGGATTTATTTCTGTTTCTCTTTGTTCCTTCACTTTTCACACCATTGCTATTGTAGTTTTATTTTGCAGTTCAATTCCACCACAGCATTTCACCAAAATTAATCTTTAGAGAAATTCAGGTCTTCCCTTGATTATTCGCTGTGCCAGAGAGTTCTTCTCATCCACACATTTCCAATTTCCCATTTCTTCCAAAGATTGCACTTTGATATCAATTTTTTAATCTCTTAAGCCTGAAGAAATCCTTGTTGTGGGAATTCCTTGTCATTCTCAGTGACACACATAATGTTCTTTGTACTTTTGTCCTTTGAAGAAGGGTTATTTCTCCCCATTTTTTGATATCTATGGACAAGAGTCTTATCTTTTTTGCCCCCATTCTGTTTCTCCCATTCCCCACCATCTCCTTCTAACTGTGTCTTTTTTATGTTCTGTTCAGTCTGTAGCTTTTTGGATGACTCCTCCCGCTGCCACCAGGGGACACCTCCCTCATTGCCTTTCCACAATTTTTCATGAATAATTCTATTTGTAAAAGACTGACTGTACTTAAAATCGACTTTGATTTTCAGGCAATTTGTTATTAAGGAATTTTTACCCCAAATCTGCTGTCCTTGATATTCTGCTCCATGTTATCCACTACTATATTCACACTATTTTGTTTGCTTTACCTACTGAAGTTGGTATCACAGCTCCACCAGCTCATATTGAGCTTTTTATACCTAAATTACAGCAGTCAATGCTGTAAGAAACAGTCAGGGCCAGTCCTTCAAATGAAGAGTTTAGAAATTCTTCTGCTGAATTCATAAATAAATGACTCAGGTACTGATGATGGTAATTTTGTCTTGAAAATAGAAAACTGAGGTGCTCTCTGAAGACATAGTGGGAAAAAAGTACATATTTAGCATCATTAGAAGTAAATTATTTCAAAAAATAAGAGAAAATTATTCTGGCTTAGAAAGAGAGAAACAACTTCAAACTACAAATCTTTGAAAGAGAGACTTCGGTTCATGCTCTGCCCATCTGATCACAACTACCCTTGGGTTTGTAGGGATTTAATGGCTTTTCAGCCACAGACAACATTTCAGCCAAAAATTGCTTTAAAACATTGTCATTCTGGTGACAGAGCATAGGGTGGTTATAACTAGAGAAGAGGTTTGGCAATAAAACCTGTTTTTTCTGTCCCAAAGCATTGCTCAGGTATTCCTGGCTGTCCTCCAGCCCTCCACACAACACCAGGAGCTGCACAACAACTTTGAAGTTTATGACCAAGTTAAACTTCATCATTTCTTTGCTAACAGCTGCTGTGTATGTCAGGGAAATGCCCCAGATTTTACTGGATGTGGTTCCATCCCTGTCCTCCCACACTCCAAGTTTGGAGTTGATGTCCCAGGTTCCTCATGACCTATTGGTCCCATTTCTTGTAGGCTTTTGGAGACTATTTTGAGGAATGTTGTGAAGACTGTTTTTGAGGACACAAGGTTTTGTGGAGCTGTATCAGACAGGGAGGATCCTGAGCCTGGTCCTGTTCCTCTCCATCTACTCTGGGTGGGACAGGCTGGGGCTGCTGCCCTGAACCCAGAGCAGGAGTCTCCCATAGCCAGGAGGAGGCCCAGGAGTTCGGGAGCAGTGATAGGAGCCAGCAGGGAGGGGATATCTGGGTATGAAATGTTCCAAAATTATAAAAGGTCCTGCAATGACTCATGGTTTCGAGCTGTTATGTGAGCAGGTATCTGTTCCCTTGTGCTGAGTAAGGGCTCTGGGCTGCTTGCAGACGTTGTTATTGCAAAGGCTCCCATCCCTTGTCCTCTCCAGGCAGCTCCGAGCCCGCTCCTCTGCGCTCTCCCAGGAGATCCACCCACACTGTCCCTGCTGACTCCAGCAAAGAGTTGGCACCATTTCCCTTCTCTTTCTCTCCAGTTTCAGACTCAGCTCAGTTTTATGCTCATTTTCCCACTCGGATCCTCCCCTCTCCTTCATCTGCCCTGCTCTGGTCACAGTTGTTGTCACACAATATTGCTGAGAGAGCAGGAGGGTGTTACTGACAGTCCTGTTTGTGGTTAGCCAGGCTCCCAGCTAGAGCTGGGTTTGTCCCAGGTGGTCAGCAGTGTCTGTGGGGTGCTGCTCTGCACCTGCCATAATCCTGTTGTTTTCATCTTCCCAGCTCCTGTCCAAAAGCAGCTGAAGCTGCTCGACTTCTTCTGACAGACCTTTGGTCCAACAGGGAGCTCCAGAGTGTGCTCAAGCAGGTAAGGACAACACTCCTGCTTCTGGGAGTCAGGAACAGCCCTGGGTTGTTCACTTGCTGAAGTGGGGAGCTGGTAAAGGCCCTGATCCAGCAGTGAGTAGAGCAGGGCCCAAGAGCAGCCTGGGGTACTTGGGCACCCGCCTGGGATCTGAGCAGGTGGCAAGGGGTCACTGCTGGGACTCACTTTGGAGACAAAAGTGGTTGGTGACATGCCTGTGTCTGACACCTTCCTCCCTGGGGATGGTGCTGGAATGCTCCCCAGCACAGCCCCTCGCTCTGGGCTGGGACACGCTGGGTGTTTCACCCTCATTTAGGGGATTCCCTTCACTACAGTCCATTCCATCCCAGCAGGTGCCTGGCAAGGTCCCTCCTCTCTTTCCTCCCATTTTCTTCTGTGTCCATAATCCTGCCCTGTGGTTACATCCCCCTGCAGTCAGGGGAAGCTTTCCAACCAAGAGGAGGAGTATTTGGGATTTATTTTCCTCTCTGCAAAGAAGCTGGGAAAGTGCAGAGCCATCAGGCACTGAGCCAGCTCCAGCCCCCAACTCCAGTTCCCAGCTCCCAGCTCCCAATTCCCAGCTCCTGCTCCCAGTGGCTTTCTTCGTACAAGCTGGGTTTTTCCAATTCAAAAGCAGCAGCACCTGCAGAGAGTACAGGGCCAAATTAAAGAGAAGGGGGAATCCCTACCATGGGAAGCACCTGGAGGCAGGAGCAGAGCATCCAAACTCTGTTCCCAAATTGACAGTGAGGGGCTCTCTGCACAGGAGCTAGGGTAATTTTGTGCCAGGCTGTGCTCACAGCCCGTGCCAGCTCATTTTGGTGTGAATGAGTCACTCTGGTGTTCACAAAAAGGTTTATTGCGTAGGTAAGTATCAGGGGAGGAGGATGGGAGTCAGCAGGAGTACATGCATCATGCAAAGACTTCGGCTCTTTTTCAGGATGAGGAACTAAATGAAATAATACTCAGTGAATGATTAAATAAAAGTTGCCTCCAAAAACCTGGAGGGGTCCAGCTCTGGGATGATGGAAGGCAATGCAAGGAAAATCAGCCTGGTCTAGAGGAAGGTGTCCCTGCCCTTGGCAAAGGGTGGAATGAGATGACCTTTAAGGTCCCTTTAATCCAAACCATTCCATGGTTCTGTGGTTCTATGGAGTTCATGAATAAGGGTGACAAATGTACCATGAGGGCTGACAGAGGAGGTTGGCTGAGAATGAAGCACTTTACTCAATAGCTGCTCTCATTGTAGAAACTCACTCACTGCACTCACGGAACTTCATGTTTCTGCTTTTTCAGCAAGGGTTTGATAAGAATACGATGGGATCTTTAGCTGGAACGACCTTCAGGACCCTCTCCTCCAGATTTTAGAGCCTCTCCATGCACATTCAGGCTGCAGGTGAGAACACGGCCCTTGTGGTGGATTTGGGGCACAGGAATCCTTTGAGATTGTTGCTACTTTTGATCACCCCAAAAGTGTGTTTGTGAGATTTTCATCCCCTATCTTCCCAGCCCAGTCTGTTTCTATGAGAGGCCAGAGGCTGTGCTGTCCCTGGGCCCAGGGCAGATGTTGCCCCTACTGCCCAGCTGTGCATTTTGGAGATGCTCAGCACAGATATCACAGAACAGACAAAGCTGCTGGCCTTGACTGTGCCTCTCCCTTCCTTTGCCAAGCAATCACTGATTCAGTGCATTTTTCCAAACCCCCACAGGTGAGGTTCTTCCTGGGATTCTCCCTGGCAGTACCCTCATTCCTGAACTTTGAGCAGTTTTATCCAGACAGTGCCAGTAATGTGCAGTGAATTCCAGCACATCCATGGCTTCAGCCATTAGCCTTAGCAATTGTTTGAGCCCTTAACCTACCTGTCAACCTTAGGGCAGAATTGAGAACCACATTCTGTCAACTGAAAATCCCAATAGAGAATCCAGGGAAGAGAAGCCATGGCCAGAATTTCCAGGGCATCATTATGGGTTTATATTCAGTGTGAAATGAGGATTTAACCCATCAGGCACTTTTCACTTATGATTCCCACTGAAGTGAAAAGCTTTAAGCACTTTAAAAATAACAGAGGTCTCTTGGATAGTGTTCACGATTATTCAGAGGGAATTATTTGCTCCCTTCCCCAGCATGCTCCTTGTGATCAAACCAAGAGAAAACAGTGCCAAAGCCCCTTCCTTCCCTCTGCCCAGGAATGGATTTCACTTCCTGCTCTGTTGGGCTGTTTTTCCTGGGACTCTGAGGACAGTGGAAGTCCAGGGTGAAAAGCTATGGGCAGCTGAGGAACTGCAGCCAGGCTCAGAGAAAAGATTAAAAGCTGGGGTTTGCTGTAATAAAAAGATCTCTTGAATGCTTTAATTATCCAGGGCTTTGCTTTTTCTTTGTTTTATTTTTTTTTCCATTTCAGAATTTGGAGTTGATTCATGTCCAGGAAGAACAATACTTCCATGATTCCTTAGGATGTTAAAGATGTAGAGAGTTTCTGAGTTCAACTCAACTGTAAAGCAAACCAAACACGTGGATTTCATGTGGATGACACAGATATTTTTAAGCATTTTCTTCTTTTTAGGGGGGAGAAGGGACTTTTATATACTTTCTTGATGTCAAATTATTTTTTTGCCAAGAGTGTGTCTGTGTAGCTCTGGGTGTGATATTGAGGTGTGTGCAGGCAGCACACACAGAGCGCACATGGGGAGTGGGGAGCAGGATCTTCCTCCAGCTGAGTCCCCTGTTTTCCACCCAAAGTCAGGGTGATTGTGCAGTTTAACCCCTTGCAGGGTTTTATTCCAACTCCACCCTATCCATGTACCAAATACGGCCATGCTAAAAATTTGTCATAACCTGTTTTTATCCACAAACACAAAAAAAGTCTATTTTAGGTCGAATTCTCCCTTTGCATCTGTCCATTATTAACAGATACACACAAGGATACTCTTCTTTCCAAGGCTGATTATTCCTTACAGTTACGAACAAGTGCTTCTTCTCTACTTAAGATTTTTCTCTGATAATTATTAGCATTTTCTTTCCTGTCACATGAACTCTTTATCTCAAGAAGCAAATCGACACCTGCAGATTCTCTCCCAAGCCTCAGTCACCCTTCCCTGAAGCTGTTTGTGACAGGACAATTGAGACACAGCTGCAGAACTTGAACATTCCCATCAGATTCTGATCCATTCTGAGCACCAGAACAATTCCAGTTCCTGACTCTACCTGGACAAAGGTGGCATTTGGGAAGCTGAGCAGGACAGACCAAGTGTTTTCCACCTGGAATCAGACTGCCACAGGAATGAAAGAAGGGAGGGATGTGGCCTCTTTAATAATATTTTGTTTTTATTGATCAGTGTAAAAGAACCGGTATTAATGTGCAAAGGAATGTGAGCACTTGTGTGATGTCAGGTTTGGAAATGCTTTATTTCTCGGGATCTTGAATTGCATTTATCTGCCTGTGATGCTGAGGCTGTGATGAGGGACTGCTGAGCTCATTTCGGAGCAACTCAATTCTCACAACCTTCCTCTCTGCAGAAGAAAAATACCCTTCCCATGGAGGGGACACAGCTCAGACTCACAGGGAAGGAGCAGCTGAGGCTGTGTTTGCTGCCTGTGCTGGTTATTCCTCAAAGGGTGCAGGGGCACAGGGCCCTGTTTTTCAAATATCAGGGGCTCAGGAGGTGCTTGGGAAGGATGTATTATGAGCCTGGAAATGGAAAAGCAGTCTCATTTGAAGTGTCAGGCTAATAAATTGGTGGGACTCAGGATATTCAGTTCACACCCATGGGGTGATTTGTGCCACTAAAGGACCCCCTGTGAAGTTTGGGTTTGCTCTGCTGCAGTTTCAGTGGCCCTTGTTGGTCCCCATTTGGAGCACAGGCAGCTCCTGCCCACAGAGGGAGGTCATTGCCAGCTGTTTTTCCTCTTGGGCTACACGGGGTGACTTCATCTTCTGCACTTTAATGAGCAGCCACTCTTTTCCCACATTCAGTCGGGAGCTTTCTGTGCTGAGCTGCAGCCAAATGAGAAAGGGAAAAAAGCCCTTTTGAAGTGGAGAGGCAGAACCAGGAGAATCCAGTAGGACAGAAGTGTTCCAGGAGGGTTTAAACAGAGCAAAGAGCCCCAGCCCGTGGGCAAAGCCCTTCCACCCCCCCCCCCCCCCCAG
>VYXD01004391.1:782-18580 GCA_013397195.1 Hylia prasina
CGGGCTTACTTTTTCTTTTATCTCCTCCTCTCACTCAGTGAGTATACGAGGAGTAACTTCTGTGGTGCAGCATGTTCTATATCCATGCTGGCAGCCCTTTGTGCAGGGGGAAGGTAGCGACCTTTCTGCCTTGGATGCCGATGCCGACTGGCCCCTCAGTCTCTTCTCCAAGCTCCTCTAAACCCGATCCCTTCTGACCCCGCTTCTCCGCGTCTTACCACGATCCACGTCTTGCTGCTGAGAGAAGTTTGTGAGTCGTCTGCATCTTGCCACTGAGCATCCCTGGGTCTCTGCCTCGCATTCGGGNCTTGATTGATTTTTTTTTTTTTTTTTTAATATTTGTTCAGTTTTAAATGGTACTCACCTTGGAATGGATGGGAGATGAAAATGTTCACTGCCTCACAGAGCCAGGGCTGACAGACATCCTGATACAAAGATCTGACCGTGCTGAATACTGTTGTGGCAAAAACCTAAGAGAATTTGCAACCATTTCAAATTGGCCCAGCCCTGACCAGTAGCATGTCCATCTTTGGAGTCACCAGGAACTGGGTCTGCTAAACGTGGAAGAAGCTTCAAGCAACCTCTCACAAAAGCCACTCCTGTAGTCCCACTGGCTACCAAAACTAGGCAATGCTAAATACAATTTTACAATACAATACAATTTTACTCCATTCCATTCCATTCCATTCCATTCCATTCCATTCCATTCCATTCCATTCCATTCCATTCCATTCCATTCCATTCGTTTTTACTTCATGTCACAATTTTTTTTCAAATTCATTCCATTCTATTTCCTTTCCTGTCTTTTCATTTCATGTCATTCCTTGAATTCTCATTTAATTTCCTCTCTTTTATATATATTCTAGAGGAGGCAGATATTTATGTCTGCTCTCTCCTAGTGACATAAAATACAGTTTGGTGACACATCCTCAATGAAGAAACTGAAGGTCAGGGGACAATTAATCACATTCTTGCCCATAATTTAATATGAAAATATGAGGCATATTTAGAACACTTAGGCATCCAAAGGTGAAGGCAGTGCTATTCTGGATTTATAAGTATCTAAGAGGGAAACTCTTAGTTTCACTTGCTTGTCTTTGCCTACAGCAGCCAAAGGCTGTTGATGGTCTGTTGCACTGCCCCATGTTGTGAAGACTCCAATGAATCCACTGTATCACAATGCACCCAGTCAGCCTTGAGTCACTGCAAAAGCTGTCACGCAAGTAAAATCAGAAGTCTGGGTAGATTTTCTAGAGTCCGGTTTTGCTCTAAAGAAGTGTAATGGTAAACCCCACCTTCCCTTGGAAGGCAGCACATGGCCTTTCTTCTGCGTCCGGGAATCAGATGGGGACTCCTGGCTGCATGGTCAGAAAGAGCTCGTTGCTGAAAGGGGTCCCAGTTCTCATTCATTTCACTGGAAACTGAGAGCAGTCTGTATATCCAGAGCCTTCTGTCTGTAACAGCTCCTAGATTCAGAAATTCAGGGAACAGGAGCCTCCCAGACCAGAGAAAACTGACTGAAGAGGCATCATTATCTTTAATGACACTTCATGGCAATTTTTCCTCCCACTTTTTCCATAAACCAAAGAGAACAGTGTTCTAGGCCTTGCCGTAGGTAGTATGCCTCTCCCTAGTAAGATATATTTGTGAGAGATCAGCCCAGCACCCTAAGCCTAATTGAGAACCTGGACACTTTACAGCTGTCATGACGTCTTTTTTAATGCCAGGCTTCAACACTTGTGTAGCTCTGTCTACACTGCACACTGCTACAATGTGAATGGATACGTAAGAAAACCTGCTAAGTTACTGTGGCACTTCTCTTCCCAAGTGGTTGCCCAAAATCCAATGGAAAACCAAGCAGGAGGTGTACAAGCAGACAGCTCCCTTTGCAAGTTGGAACAACCCTCCTTTTTTGCTGCAGCACTTCAGTAAAAGCCAATTATACCAAACTCCAGTAATGGCTCTATCAGTGATAGACTGCAGACATTTATAGTCTTCATCAATGAACAGGCTAAGCGAAGCTAAATCGCGCAGCTGAACTTTTTAGTAAGTAATTAACCCTGAATTATTAGCAACAGGCAGCTATGGTAATGGTTATAAAAGAAATAACAACTGGTTGCACAGTTAGTAGCATGAGAGCACTGAACAAGGCAGGTGAGCAGCATGTGCTGCCATGGAATTAATAGAAGGGACGAGGGCGGCAAATGTGATTCCCTGTAGGGCAGTGCGGTTCCAGGGGCTCACAGAGCTGCTCAAAGACACTTGCTTTGGCAAGAGCAGCATGTACTCAGCAGTAGATGGATGGAAGTCAGAAGCGGATGGTAATAAGGAAGGTTAAAAATAAATCTAGCCTCATTAGGTTAAAAAAAAAAAAAAAAAAAAAAAAAAAAAAAAGGAAATACATGAACCTGACAGCTCAGCAACTGGCAACTCTTTAGTTCAAGCAGTTATCCAGGGGACAAGAAATTCATACTGGAGCACCAGGAAGCAGGCAGATGAAGTGAACTGCTGTGCACCCTGTGCTCCCTAACTGGACCATATCAGTGCCAATTTTCTGAAGATGTGAGCTCACCAGTTTCAGAAAGGAGCGGGTCTTTAAAAAGGTCTTACTTCAAAAGCACCCTAAAACATTACCAGATCCTTAAAACCCTTGGCTACTGTTTTTATAGGAGCATTCACATGCACCTGTGAATATTGGGTCGATGAAAGCTGGTACGCTGACAGTCCTGGGACCGAAGCAGGGACACAGCACTCAGGAAGCAATGTGGGCTCCCCTCAGTGCCCCTCTCTGTCACCCTGAATTTCTACAGCCTTCTGAGAATTTTTTAAAGCCTTCTGAGAATCTTTAGAGTTTTCCAACTTTTCTCTTAGTCTTCGAATGTTTACATGTGAAAGTGGAGTCTTTCAAAGACTTTGTAAGAAAAACAATCTTTGTTTACATTCCTCTCCCAAGGAGAGACATTTGATAGACTTTTGTCTCTGCCAGTGTGGATGGAGAGGTGGCATCTTCTCCCTCCAATCCAGAGACAATCCCTACAAAACTATAAAAAACCCTACTTGTGAATAAACTTTTCCTTTCCTACCTCTAGAGCTCACTTGGTGTGTTGTACCTTCATTCCGTGTCCTGTTGTAACACCTCTCTAACCATTTTCATGGACCATTTGCCAGCAGTGAGGAGCTCCATGTCCCTCCTTGTCCTCTCTGCTGAGAACTTAAATGAGCAAGGCAAATAAGAGCAACATCTTACACGGGAGGGAAAGTGTCCTGCTGGGTACTGCACTGCAGTTAAGCAGCTTGTTTTGCTTCCCAGCAGGACTGAGGTGGCAGAATGAAACTAGAACAGTATCAGTTACCAGAAAACCCTGAGCGAGTAGAAGGATAAGCAGAGGAGAAATGAAGGCAAACACAGTAAAATGGAAAAAAGTGAATCCAAACCAAAACCAAGGCCATTATTGTAAGCAGAACCAGTCTGATGACAGAAATGTAGAGGTGAAGGAAAAGAGCTGCTGGAACCCCAAAACTTGAAAGCTTGTACTTGCCTCTTGACTTTCTTTTGAACCAGTTGTATTAAACAAACAGCTCCCTCTCTTCTTACTGGAGAACATGGGGAATTTATCCATGTCCCCTGGACTTTATTAAAATTTAAATGTCTTTTCTTCCTTCTCCAAGTTTCTGCTTAATATATTTTAGCAGGTTGTGAAGGGTTAAGTGTTTACAATTTTATATATGACTAGGAGAATTCAAAAAGCAAAACAAGCTTACCTTAAAATTACAAAAAGATAATTTATTTACACACATTAAGAATAAGAAAAGGAAAAAAAACCTTAAAAAGCAACAAATTAAACTTTTAGACCATCGTTCTTTCCCCCCGCCAGTATTCACTTTCTTACACACAACATGAAAAAGACAAAACCTGTAACTTCAGTCAGTTTTACCATACAAAAATAATCTTCCATCAGTTCTTTAGGAAAGGAGTCTTTTTGAGTCCCATGTAGACATGGTCACACGAGGTACAGTCCTCCAGTGGCTTTTATGCCACACACCTGCAGAGGCCTGAAAAGGAACCTCTGCGAACTGTGAAATCCTACCCATTAGCAGCTTTCCCAACACTGCATACGGGTCATAATCTGCTTATCAGGGGTACTGTTTAAGGATGCCTCTTCTAGAATAAATCAGAGATTCCCCCTTTTTCCTATTTCCAAAATCATATGCATCTCAAAACTCCAAATCTCCTTTTTTTCCTTAGAAGCAGAAAAAAACCTTCATTATCACTTATACTAGTACTTTACATTCCCCCTAAACAGCATCTATCTGTTACAGGAAAAAAAATTCAATTCTCCAGTAATTACTTGAAAAATGTCCAGCCAAGTTAGGCCACTCCTTTTCCTTTGCCTCAAATAGTCTTTTCACTCTCTCTTCACTGACTCAGTCTCATGCTCTCTCTCTCTTCATGGTTCCATTACTTTATCTTGTCTTCACTCCGGGAAAACACTTTCAGTGCCTGAAAGTTCATCTGCTGGCAAGAAAAAGAGTTACATGTGCCCAGGCCTGCGGTGACCATGTGGCCTCTGCTGGCGGGAGCTTCAAACTCCTCCAAACCACGCTGGCGGTGTGGGAAGGCTGCTGGTGCCGCCTTATCCACCCCTCGGTCTCATGGCTGGGCCGCTCCCTCGCGGGGGCAGCAGCTCCCGGAGACCTCAGGAAATGCGGACGGGGAACATCCCCCCAGCCCCGGCCGGTGACACGGGCAGCTGCCGGGGCTTTTCCTCCCCTCCTTATCGGGCCCGAGCACGGCCGGGGCCGCTCCCACAGGGGCAGCAGCTCCCTTTGTCCAGCCCGGCCCCTCACGGCAGCCACTGCGAGGTGTGACCTGGTCGCTCACCAGGAGAAAGAGGGCAGGTGCCCCGCCTTCTCACATTTTATTAACCAAAAGTCTCATCCTGTTTTCTCAGTGGTTAAACTACCTGCCAACAGCCACGAACTGGCCTCTGATAGGTGTTCAACTTTTTCTAAAGGATATTTAGGTCCTGACAGGGTAACACGCCACACCCTCCTTCAACCAAAAACCAAACTGTGTCAACCCATAACACAGGCGAATGCAATTTTCCTGGGTTATAAAATGTCCTCATAGCAGCTGCCCCTGCCCTGCAGGGCAGTCCCTTTGCCTTGCTGAGGAAAGGTGCTTCAAATCCCAGTCAGCCTCATCCATCCAATTTCTTTATGGGGTCTGTGTGAATTAAAAGTCTGCTCTGACACCAGGACAGAAGATAATTCAATCTCAGCCCTTTCTGTTGCTGTTAAATAACCTATCTTCCTGTCCTGGAAAGTATAGGGCTGGAAGAATGGGCTGCGTGCCACTATAGAGTAGTAGTGAGGAGAGAAATCTGAATGCATGAAGTAAGTTACATACATTATATGGGGAGAGAAGGATTTGTCTGTCTATTCTGGTTGCAAACCTTGGTCTGGAAAAGTGATAGGCAATGCACCGCCTGTCTCCACTCCGCCACAGAGCTTCCCCTCCAGTGTGGTACAATTCCTTTGGGAGCTGTGTCAAAGGGACTGGAGGTGTCCTTGACTATGTGAGATCCCCCTGGGTTTGGGGCAGATGTTTGCTTGCTTTGTAATTCTTTCTGCCCCCAAGTTATGCCTGGGCATCCACAGGAGATCAGGAACAGGAGCTTGAGATGTGCTTCTCTCACCTGTGCTACTCGTCCTCTGACAGCTAATGTGCTAAGCTGTGCTACCATCCACAGCACAGAGCAGGGAGGAACAGCCAGCTTTTGGGCATGGGAAGCAAGTTTTGCATAAACATCACAATGGACTCTGCGCTCCAGTTGCCTGAGCTGCTGTTTCTCATTGAACTCAATAGGTGTCTTCAGATAATTGCCAAGAGAGGATTTAATTCACCTAATGCTCAGGGAGTATTAGAAGGGCTGCATTCATTTAGCTGCCTAAGATAGACATGAAGACCAGAAAATCGCAAGTTTGGATTTGTCACAGAACAAAATTCTGAAATCAATGTCACTTCAATACAACAGAGTTTAATGCACAGGATTTTATTGGAGTTCAGCCCACACTACATGAAAGCTTATTTGGTAGAATAGAGAGTATTCCTGGCTGTGGTTTTGATGAGCACTGACCAGTGTGCCCAATATCATCAATCTGGAATTAGTCTACGGGCAAAACTGGCCATCAGCCAAGTTTAGTTCTCACAAGCTGGGAATCATGCAGAGACAGAATGAGAAGGGGCCCCAAAGCTCACATTGTGCACCTCCCCCAATGTTTTCCTGGTCTCTATTTATTTAAAGCAGTTTTAAAAAATCTCTCAGAGCTTCTTCAGACCATCTCTCTCTCCTAGTAACCATCCCTGTGATGTTTTTCCTAATATCAAACCTAATTCCCTCAAGCTTCAATTAAGTCTATTATTCTTGTCCTACTTATAGGGATAAATTCCTTTTTTGCAAAATATGCTTCTTACAGAAAACTGAATTTGGTCTTCTGTTGTTCACACTGAACGTTACATAATCTGTGACCTGTGAGGACAGGACAGGTTCTTCCAATTCTTTCTGCTTGATTCTCTCTGCTTGGCCACCATCCAGCTACACCACGTTTCCCTTGAAGAGGAAAAAAATTGCTCAACCTTTGACACACTGCTCTAGCTGAGGCCTTACTAGTGCTGAGTGCAGCTGAAGGATTACTTCATGCATTTGCTAAGTTACAGCTCAGTGTAAACACTCCTCTGCTGACATTTAACATTTTCACCACAGCCAGGTTCTGTTGACTCATGCTCAGTTGTGATTCACTCCTTGCAGAGCTCCTGTGAGACCTTGGATCCCCACCCTTCACCCAGCACTCCGCAGGTCAAGCCCCCAGTCATAAGTCAGTGTTGAAGGCTGACACATTGCTCACTTCTGCTCCTCTTTTCTCATTTTTAGAAATACTGGCAGGGTGAAGCCAGTTCTTGTTTTTCTTTCCTGGAGTACTCAGTACATACCCTTTTTCTCTCTGCTGAAGGCACATGGGTTGTCCATCTTCACTAACATGCTGCTTCTCCCCTCACCAACAAGGGTTTTCCTGGATCTGTTTTAATTCACATCCAGTAAGCTCAAGGGAAAACAGTCCATGATCTGCATAAGATGTGCTCATCCTCCCATCTGGTCTTATTTACACAGTGAACATCCTGCCATGATCAGAGCAGCCCTCTCGTCTCTTGAGGCCCTAAAAACATCCTGAGGTCTTAGGCCAGGAAGCTGTGGAGTTCTCCAGGGTGTCCAGGTTGCTGGGCAGGCTGGGGGCACCTGGGGGCAGCCCCCAGCCCCGGGTGTCACCTTGTGGGTTGGGACACAGCTGTGGACTAGAGGCAGGCAGTCCTCTCATAACAGTTCAAGCCCTATGTGGAAAAAAAATATCATGAGAAAAAATCCTCTCCCCCCAAATATTCAAGCATGCAAAACCCCCAAACTCAACCACACAAATAAGCCCCCCAAAACAGCCTTTCAGGAAGCCTTATCCAACGTAAGCAAAAAAATGGTAAAACTCTCTTCCCTCTACAAGCTGTATTTAGCACAGCTATCAAAAGGCTATCAAGCAAAATTAATACATTAATTTTTTTCTGGTGTATTTGCAGTTCTGCACTTCTTAAAATAAAAATGGTCTAATAAGTCATAAATTTACATTTCTTAAGTTACCCTGTCTGGCTCCTTTAATGAAATGACTGCAATACAATACACACAGCAGTGTAAATCTGTAAAACCTCAGAGCTCCAAATATTAATCAAGAAACTTTCATAACAGAAATTAATAAATGGAAGCAAAAAAATTTAATAAGGAATGAAATTTTACAAGCCGCTGAAAGGCCAGCAGAGATGGATTTCATATTATTTTATAAGGCATTTAAAATAAATTCAGTACTTTTCAATGGCATTATGAAACTGAAATCACGTAACTGACTGGAAGCTTGGGGTGTGCTTCAGTTCGGAGTTGGCTTTACAGCACTTCTGTCTTGTTTGCTGGAGTGATAATTCCCAGCATCCGCTGGTGGTGCAAACACCTCTGGAAAGCTTGAGATCTAAAAAGGAAGGCGTAGCCAAGAAAGTGCAAACACCTGAACATACAGCTGCAACTGAGACAATTCAGGAGAAGAAAAATGCAAATAGTGTGTAAGCAATAATGGAGGATAATGTGGAATATATCTCATTTTTCAGTACCATTCGCCGTGTTTTCATCGATCTTACCGTAGGAAAATTGACCTAATTACTTCTGCTCACCACAGTTTTTGGTCTGCTTTTGCTTCTTGCTGTCATGTACAGTTGCTGACAGGATGCTAATAAACACTTTTCTTGAATGGTTGCAGCACATCTATTATTCCACTAGCCTGACTCAGGAGTGGGGCCACTAAATGCTATCACAATACAAAGAAATCATTAAACAATCATGAAAAAATAACAGAGCAGCTTGTAGTGATCCTCTATTTACAGCAATAGAGATATTATTAATTTACTTTGTACATAAAATCAGAATTCCCCTTTGGTTTGGATTAGCCCACACGATGGCAATCTCTGTCATTAACACACAGTGAGCTATTCCTTCAAACACTGCCATTTTAAGATGTTTGATCTGCACAATACCAAAAATAAGACCAGAAAATCTGCTTGGATTTCAGTAAGTACATGAAACAGCCAGGAACAGCCTGACAATGAACAAATAGCCTGTAACACCACGAAGTGAACCGCTCATACAGGCTTTAGCACAATGCTCTGGCACAGCCTGCAGAGCAGAGAAAACCCTTAACAAAACCCACATAGCATCTGCAGAAGCTGTGCCCCTGCCTCACCCATTCCATGTGCTCTGCTTAACCAAAACCACTCTCCATTTCCAGCTGGATAACGGATGTAAAGCTGAAAATACCATAGGACAGGTGTTCTGCTACCTCCTACCTTCAGGTGGGAGCTGGTGAAAGAAGTGGGGAAGGGGAAAAAAGGTCAACTACACAATAGTCAGATAAGTCAAAAGAACTGAAACTCAGCTTTATTTTTTTCTTTTTGAAGTATTCTACAATAATGGCTCAGAATACTACCACAGTGTACAGGGACGAGGCAGTGCTCTGGGCTATGACTGTAGATTACTCTCATATATATATTTAAGAGCTTAAGAAAGGTTGAAGCATGGCAGTTCGACATTTCTTAAGCACGTATTCCATAATTTTAACATCTCCTAGATCTCTCATATCACAGCAGGATTTATCAAATGCAATGTGGTCACAGAAGTCTTGCATAAATATAAATATTGATACTTTACTTTGAATATTGTTTATGACATAAATTCTGCCTTACCTTTAAAAAAAATCTCCAGACTGTTATGTGACCTGGGAGTCTTTCCTTTTCTTTCTCTTTAAGAGTTTTTAAATATATATATATTTATATATTTGCTATTGTACATCAAAGTATATATGAATCCCTTCATTTCTGTTATATTTTCTGCAGACATGGTCTGAAGCAAAATCACCAACAACTAAATCAAAAACTTCCTGGTTATCACAGGAAAGACAAAGAGGATATTTCCTCTTTTTTTTGTGTTTCAGTACTGATATTTTTTTAAACTTGAAAGGATTCTTCATAAACTAGAGGTCCATAGATCATTTAAAGCAGTCTTTATAAGCAAATTTACATATTTTGACATGCTTTTGTGAGGCAGTTAGTATCAAAATCCAGTAGCATTTCTTACAGAGCCATATGACTTTCTGCGATGCAGATATACATTTCATTTCTAAAAAGCCACAGTTCTTTGTCTACATCTGCTCTCATCAAATCCCCAGGATTCATTCATAAAACTGCTGCTGTTGCAAATGCTGATGCTGTTATCCCTGCTGTGGATTAAGACATACACCCAACCTGGCGACATCACCACGTGGAAGATTGGTAAGTAGGAAAACACCCTCCCCAAATCCACAGAGTCTTTTCTCTCAGAATCCTCATGATTCATGTCACCGAACAGTGCAATGTGACGAAGACATGACTCAGTGCAGGCTAAGGGTCTTCTTCCATCAAAGGAATCTCTAGGAGAAACAAAGAGATGCCATTGACTGCTGATTGCAATTTCCCTTTTCCCTTTTGCAGAGTACTATTGTTACCAATTCTACAAAACCAGAAATGGACATTACAAATATCTGAATAAGACGTGGGATATTGCCAGTTCTAGACCCAATCGGACTCTTAACACCTCTATGAAAATTAGACAACTAAAACTATACAGATTTTCTCCAACAAGTTAGGACCACAAAAACCTAAATGCAAACATCCTTGCTACTACATTTATCACTGAAGCAGCATTCAGAGGTGGCAGGGACTTTAACTGGCAACCCCATAATTTCTTCCTCTCCTCCTGGGTGTCTTGTTCCCCTTGTGACAGATACCAGTAAAACTACCCAAGCCCCTCTGAAGCAGAAGACTCCCTCCACCCAGACCTTCACCCACACTGAATTTAGGACACTGAGCCTTCAGCTCAGTGACAGTGCAGAGTGGGATATGAACCTCTGTCTCCAAGGAAAGTCATCTAGTTTCCTTAACATGCTGAGCTGCACCAATCAGAACCCCCAGAAATCGTGTCAGTACATGCTCATGTTCAATTTAAAGGCAGGCAGTAATACATGCCAAGCTCCCTCCTGGCACGTGGACCTCTGGGCATGTGCGCCTTATGCTGTGACTTCCATGTCCATGGCTTAGGGCTCACATGCCTCAGATGGGCGGAACATTTTGCTGGATGCACAGACATGATGAGTTTGTTAATAAAGGCCGCTAATTTTGGCCCAGTATGAAAATATGATTTATTTTCTTGTTCAAGGAGAAAATCCTGTTATTTGCTGTGAAAGCCGGGGTATGTGAGGGAGCTGACGAGCAGATGAACAGACCAGCACAGGCAAGATGAGGGATGGCTTTAGGGTGTACACAGGTATTTGCTGACATCCCTGTTGATGAGGCTGGGGTCTGGACAGGAGCCTTCTGGCCTGGCATTCAAATCAGATGCACCACAGCTAGCAAGGACATATCACAGACACGAAATTCTATAACCATGGAGTTTATGATTTTTAAAAAGTTTCAAATTAAGGTGTAGACAAAACCACGGAGATAGTATGAGTGAGTCAGCTGGGTGAATTCCTGCTCTGCCAGTACAGACAAATGATATCCCCTGCTGATGGACTCACCTATTGCACCTATGCAAGACTCACCATCTGTGATATCGATCCGGGGACTCGTGGATGCAGCATCCCCGTCAGTGCTATGGGATACGTCAGTTCGATCTGGGCCGGGAAGAGCTGCCCCTTGGGATGTCAGGGATGGGTACAAACTTTGGAGCAGTTCAGAGGAACCCGACCCACTGTCACGGGTCTCAAATTCACTGGGCTGCGTGTCTGGAATCCTGGGACCGGGGTAAGCGGGAGGATTCTGATCTTCTGTCTGCAAAATGTGCCCCTGCTCTGCAGCAGCTGAGTATCCGGGTGCCAGGGCAGTCAAGCCGCTGCTGACAGCTTCATCGTAGGAAGGCAGCATGACAGGAACACCATCCACCACCACAAAGTCGGGGTCACCCATGGAGCCCTCCTGGTTGCCTCTACGTCAAACACAGAAAGGTTATTGCAGAGAGCAGATGTCAGCAGCAGCTCAGAGCAACTGCTGAACTCCAGTAAACACAGCACTTTCAAGTCACGCCAAATGAAGCTACAGGGTCATTAACATTCACAGAAATGTTTGCCAAACTATGCGTGGGTTGACAGGTGAAATCTGTTAAAATCGGAAAAACTGAAACCAGTATTGGGAGGAACACTTCCAAGAAGGGAAGGTAAACAAGTATGCAGAAGAGATAAGGAGCACTATTTGCTGTGCTGTGCACAGTGGGTATCATGGATATAGGATCACAGATGTAGTTCACCAGGCAAAAGTGTCTGAACCCCTGGCAAAATGTATGTTAGGGCACAGAAGTGTTTACAGCCCAAGTAAACAGGCACTGGGATCACTACTGCTGGATGACAAGGGTGTGGTGGCAAGATTTGTGGCCTCCTTCAGGCCTTGCTTTCAAAGGGTGGGGGCCTCCTTAACCAGTATTAAGCTGGTTTCTTTTTTAAGCAAAACATTTCTATTAATTGGGAAGGTTTAACAAACCCTAAAGTATCTGTTTAGTAGCCTGTTAAACACAGTAGAGTCCAGGCAGGAGGAAATTGGTCCCAGATACGTTTAAGACATGAAAACATCTAAAACGGAGGGGGCTGAAAGCCATTTTAGAAAGTTAGACAGGTCCAGGTTATAGGCCTTCCTCATGAAGAGCACTATATCAATCAATGACAAATGCTCCCAGCTCTGTGATATTTTATGGAAATAAAGGAAGATGCAGGAGATATTTATGAATTGTGATGAAAGTAACATTAATGAAGGTAAAGCAAACCTTTAATATAAATTTGTCCATAGAGAAAAAAGAAATTCTTTCTTAAAACTTACATTACTAAGTCTACAGTAGTTAAAAAATTAATTCCCCAAGCACCTGAAAACGAGTATTTAAAAATATTGTCAGCTATTTTTACAAGCAGAAGCAGCAGCTCTCAGTAGAAGAGTGGTAATTACTCCCAGAGTGAATCTGGCAAACTTTGCCTTTTATCTTAGCTGCATGAAAGACTACTGCAGGTTTTTGGGGGTGCCCTTCCACACCAGTGGTTCAGGGACTTCTGCTCCGAGCAGAACAAAGTATCTGCAAGGCTCATGAGCTGCTCCATCACTCCAGCAAGGAGTGCTGAGTGTGAAAACTGCATCAAGGCCCTCAACCTCCAAAATAAGAAAGAAACCAGTACAAACCGTGGAAGGAAATGTGTCTTAAATTTGGCCTGGAACATCCTGGCTAAAATAACCAGTAGCAGTACTAATAAAACACTGGTAGCAGTAAATGCCACTATTTTCCATGTAGTCAGGAGGGTCTCCTGTGTATTTGGCCAGGTTTGTTCTGTAACAGAAAGACAATGCAAGAGTTGTGCTTGTATATTCCTGTTGTCATTTTATAGTCAACACTACTCAGAAGTGCCAGTTAGGACCATATATTTTTTATAAGCAACTTGTAAAAACACACATAAACCCTTTGCCATGTACCAAAAGCAGTCTTAACATTAAGCTGTCACAGAGGCTGGCTCTTGCTTTTTCCCCTTACCTGGTCTTTTATACATGCAATCATGACCTTAGCGTGCATATATATAAAAATACCCAGATGTTAGAAAATACATTTGAAGAGGTAATGATCAAGATGGTTTAGAATCATTCAGGATCTTGGGAATCCATTATATTTAGCCTTTTTCAAAACCTGAGACTCTTGAAAGTAGTAGCATCTTAAAATCGTGCTCATCACTTAACCTTGACATAGATGAAGTTCACCAGGCATTACCAGCCTACAAATTTGCTCCAAAATGAGGGACTGTAAGAAGACAGGACTGTTAGGAAAGGACTATCCTTTACCTGTTTTGACACAGTACACTTGGTAGGAGGGGAACCATTCCCCGTACTGGCAGGTGATGTACTTGTAGTCGTTGGTGAGGGTGTAGCCAGGGTCACAGTAGAACTCCACCACCGTCCCGTGGTTGTAGCGCTCGCAGGGCCGCGGGTGGCAGATGTAGTCTCCGTGACTCACCATTGGAGGTAGTGGACAAACTTGGGCACGCAAACAAAGAAAAAAGGAGAAAGACATTAATGCCAGCAAGCCACCACTGGGCAGCTTCAGGGTGTCAAAATGCAGCAGGCACACCTCAGGCTCCCTCTCAGCTCCCTGCGGTTCTGGGTACGTCTCGGTGGCAGACTGAGACTGACCGGGCAGGCCAGGTGCCCATCCACACCAGAGGAGGGATGCACATGCCAGGGGGTCATTGAGGTGGGATCTGGGAAGCTTCTAATCCTTGTGGGGAGAAGAGGGTCAGAGGAAGACAAAGGGGGACACATGCCAATCAGGTGGCTGCATGGGGATGGAGCAGGGCAGTCAAAATACGAATCATGCTCTTCATGAAGCACTTATAATTCAGCTGTAACATGCTGGGTTTTGTTTCATTAACATAATTAAATGGCTATATGCATTAATTAAATTCCTTTTAAAAATAAGTTTGCCATCAGCAGTGCTGCAAGAGATGCAAAGCACCTAGTGTTGCTTAAGCATGTGCAGTCTGTATCACTGTAATTTTATTAAGTTGAGCTTAAAGTCTACTGGTGGTATTTGTGTTTTGTTATTTCTGAGCAGCCCGACTTGATCTCAGTGGGACCACTGGTGGAGCAAGGTCTTAAATATAGCACAGGCTGAGCCTATGTTCATTAAGTGGAGTGGTTTACTTAGGGTTAGGTAAATAAGAGAGAATTGCAATATAAACATGTGGGACTTTTCCTGCAGGCCCTAAAATAACAGCCCAGGCAGATGAACTCCATGGAGAACTGAGGGAGCACTCTGGAAAACATCAGTGGGGAAAGCAGCTCACAAGCAGTATTTTTACAAGAGAGGAAATTTTTCCACTATGTAAGTGTTGGTTGATTACTGCTTTCTTAAGTGCTTCTAGCATAGGGCAAAGAAACAGTACAAAGTGTAACGATATTTCAAGTGACTGCATACTGACCCAAAAGGGGCTTCAGTTACTGGATGGCTGCTTTTATTTCCCTTCAGAGGCAGTTCCCATCTGCCTCAGTGCCCCATCTACAGGCCCTTGCCTTCACTTCATGCCTCTCTCATGCAGGCAAGACCTACTGCACTGATTTAAATAATGAAAATGACATCCCTTAGAAGAAGAATCTTCCCAGAAATTACAATTCAGCTGCTTCTACCTGTGAATCTTGTTACATGAATAATGCATTTCATAAAAAAATACACAAGATATTAAATGAATCTTCAAGAGAGGCTGATTACAATGTGCAGCAATGTCTATTCCCCATCCTCTGGAGACACAGTTTTGTTTGTATTTCCACTGGCAAGGCTTAATAATAACTTGAAATCAGAGTAAGTCATTCACATAAAAATTCACAACCTCAATGCTCTGCACACTTTCCAAAGTCTCTGGGCCCACAAGAAAGAGGAATACTTTACTGGCAAGTCAACTCAAGATTGAAAACAATTTTCTTAAGATTAAGGTGAGGTTGTCAGATTGAAATAGTAGGAAAGCACCAATAAATAATTCTTGTATTAAAAAGAAAATGATCCATGAAAGCCATGATCCTGGCCTACCATAAGGAAACCTGGTATATTTTTATACCTATGCTTAGAGCATGAGAACAAAGGAAGACAACAATTCCAGCTCCTCTGCAATTGAATTTTGCCAAGTTCTGGCAGTGTACAAGAGATGTGTTGATGCTCACAACCTTTCTAGCAATGAGCAAGTAGAGCACACAGAGCACACCTTATCACAAAGAGCAACACTCAGAGAAACAAATTCTCCCCTCCAGGAATGCAGCTGCTACATCATCCCTAACCTCTTAATGTCATTGAGAGCCAAAGCAGCCTGCTGAATAGAAAAATCCCTCAAACCTGGCATGCCAGCAATGTGGGTCAGCTCAGGAATGACACATTTCCAGGCAGATTTAAAGCTTTACACTGTGGGAACAACCCAGATATGGAGCTGTCAGTCTTTTTACAAATGGAGGTGTATTTTATAACACCCAAAAATAAGAGTATCACTCTTTGTGTAGGATATGTCCCCAGTACTAAAAAGACTGCCACCCCTTCCATGGACACATCCATATTTCAAGGGAAATACTTGTGTATTGGTGCTCCCTGGAAACTCCTGCAAACAATTTTTTATTGCCCTGTCAAGTATTAGTCGAGGTTTACAGGGTCACACCTGCCAACAGCTCCTGCATGAAAACACTGAGAACCAACAGATGCAATGGAACAGGTTTGAGACTGAGGGCTTTGAGCTCAGATGAAACAGTGCTTCATTCTTATGTTGACTGGACTGCAAGAGTCAGGGATTCTAACTCACTTGGAGTATCACTCGCCACCTCCCGTGAACTTTATGCTCAACCAGTTTCAGGATCCCTTTAACGCCTTCATGGGCAAACTGGCCCCACGTACAGTCTGTAGCACTCAGGTTCAAAGCCTCTTTTCACAAATCAAGTCAAAGATACATCACAAACAACCCTAAATGACCTCACTTTGAGCTCTAGGCAATTAGTTGTACACTTAGTCCTTTTCTCAACTCACTTCGTTCCCATGGTCATCCTGATCCAAAACCCTTTGAAGCCAGTGGAAGGACAGCCAGCAAGTGGCCGTGGTTTTGATCATAGAAAAGAAAGATTATGAAAGTCCGGAGGGCTGCTGAACTCTCTTGGTTCTCTTGGACAGAAAATTTTTAGTGCAGAGCTGGTCACCTTATAGGGTCTGAACCTTTATTTATGCCAGATGCCAGTGTATGATACTGCTTACATAGATTAAAGGAATGTGCCAGATCAAATATGGAGGGAAACTCAGGTGACAAACCTAAGGCCACTGAAGTTTTTTAGGAAAGTTAGAATTCTAGCATTCTCAGTGATGAACTCTAATTGTATTTGGAAATTACAGGCCATGGACTTCAGGCAAATGCATCAAATTCACAGAATGAAAATAGCCATAAACTGATTATAATAAAAGCATATCTGACAAGTAAGTTTTCATTGCCAAAGCCAATAGTATGCACAATAATCACGGAAACAAGGGAATTCTACTTCAGAAAGTTCTCACAGATCGAAAAAGCCATAAATGGTGTTCTTAAATATTATACTAAATCTTTACTACCAGTAGCTTTCAGCATCTTCACTTGATAAGGCTTTGGAGACTTTAATGCTCTAATTACAACATCCAGCATGGATAATCCAGTAGTATTTTCTGACAACCAGCATTAAAAGACCACATGCCAGTGTCCTTAACTTTGGAGCTTGGCAGAGGGACGGATATAATTCAAACAGTGTCTGCTGTGGTGGTTCTGCAGCAAGTGATCCTGGGTCTCTGGATCTGTATTTGTACAGCAATTGGCCACAGACTGTAAGGGGATTTACAGGAACTTTATAGCTCAGCATTCTCAGCTGAAAAGCTGAATCATTCATCAAAAAGAAAGAGCAATTGTGTTTATATGGCAAACAAATCCCTTGCTGGATGCTCAAGAGTCCTGTTACTCAAGGAAGTTGAAGGGAAAAATTCCTGATTTGATTTGGTGGACTTCCCTGCCTGCTCCTAGGAGCTGCTGAAGCTGAGGGCTCTCCTCTGAGATCAGCCTTCTGCTCTGGCTGATTTTAATGAAGGACTAACACTATCAAGAAGATCTTAAAACCCAGGGAGCTGAGCCTTGTGTTACCAGCAGTGTGACACTGTGGCCTGGAGCAGAGCCAGGCGAGGGTGGCACAGGCTGAGGGCACTTGAGGAATTAATGAGGTTCACCCAGTGGTTTTTCCTACCCATTATGGTCAAGGAGCTTTTTAAACTCTGCCTGGAGGATGCTGCAGTAATTCTGCAATGTTGACACTGGAACTTGAGGAGGGAGGGAAGATTTTTTTGGCATTAGCATATTCTCAATTAACATCGATGGCACAGAATAAAGACATTGCATGACTTTTTAAAAGCCTGGTAGAGATAACAGTGGAGTTACAGATATTTACACTGCTCAAACCCCTTTTTTAGACAATGTTCAAAGGCTAGTGGTTTTAGTCTGTGGTCAAAGTAGGCAGGTGGTAAATCACTCAGATTTTGCCCAGCATTTTTTATGTGAGCCAAAAACTAAAAGCAAAAATGTCTTGAAGTATAGTACACCTATTTATTAAAAAAAAAAAA
>VYXD01004391.1:18745-67604 GCA_013397195.1 Hylia prasina
TATTAAATTGTACTTCTGACTTTGGAGTCTCTCACTGGTTTTGCTTTCAAACCAGCACAAAAGGGGATAGGAACAAGCAAGCTTATTTTCCACCTGTGATTATTTATCTCAAGCTACTAGTTCACCTTTGGTGTAGGACATTAATTTCTTGGTTAGCTGGGTTAGCAGAAGACCCCAGAGTAAGGCCATCCATTTCTGTTTGACACAGGGATGGAGAGGATTAGAGACATTTGCACCTTATAAAGGTGCAACTTCTTCCAAGCACATTGTGATGCCTGCTTGTTATGCAAAGAGTGCGAACAGATTAAGATGAAACTTCCAGATGAGAAAGACACAGATAAAAGCCTGCCAGTTCCACTGTGCAGGAAAATGCTGGTGTGTCTCACTCAGAGAATCATCTGAGAGGGGGAGACTGTCTGCTTTGCTCACAAACTGGAAGAGAACAAGAGTTTCTCCTGACCCTCACTAGTCATTTTTGTACACATCAGAACGCTAATTACCACCAGGAATCTGGACAGCTGTCACCTGGCTACTGCATCCCAACCAATGTTTCATTCAAGCTGTCACTTATTCCATGAGACCACGGCTCTGTACGTCCCAGCAGGTCCGACCCTGCCCATTGAGGGTGGCCAGGTCCCCACCTGGAGCTTTACTGGCTGGCTTCTGGGGCGTAAGGAGGGATCCTTTTGCATAAACTGCCTCCGTACAAATACATGCTATGGGATGCAAGATCTGAAAATTATATTTTTTACAGGAACATAGAAGATGAAGATTATATTTGTTTCTTTTCTTTCTTCTTTATGAACACTGTGCTAATAAACTTGGTTTCTTGGTTCCCCCAGTGTCATCACCCTTCATACCTTCAGAATAAAACAAATGGTCAACCAAGAAGTTTTTCTTTCACAGTCATAGGAATTCCTGTCCAGTTCACCTGACAGACCTGTCCATTTCCAGAGGTATTACCAGCAAATGAATCACACCTGCACTGCACAGTACAGAGCCTGAGGAAATTAATTCTGCACTTTGAATACTAAAAAATGGATTTTCTATTCTATACTTAGATTTCAATTTACAGAAATGTACAAAACCAAATGTATTTTAGTTCTAAAATAACAAAACAAAAATTCTCATTAAGATGTCCAGTATTCTAAGTAGGATGGAAGAAAAACTACTGGACTTAAGTGCTCATATCCAATCAAAAGCTTGAAGAAAAAAATCTGGAGGATTGTAAAAGGAAAGAAATAGCAAATCCAGTTGCTTTAAAATAAGCCCTGTCAAAACATCTCATTCTAAGAACAGCTGCTTAATGAAACTTTTTTTTAGTGATACTCTTCAGGAATGTAAGCAGAATGGGAAGCATTACTGGAGTAAATTTTCATTTATCGTGACATCAGCTTAACAATATCCTAATGAAACATTCCTGCAAGAAATGCTGCTGGCATTGTGAAGGGAGACTTGGTGCCTATCACTGTTGTACTGGAACAAACTTGGAGGCCATTGACTTTGTGTTCTGAAAGTGATGCCGTGCTTTCGGCAACTTTCCTGATTACTCGTTCCCAAAGCAAAACTACAGCACCAGGAGTAATAACAGAATAGAAAATTTTGAGGAAACAACAGAGCACTCATATATAAAGTAAATCCTATTTCAACCTGACTGAAGATGTAAAGTAATAAAGATACAAAACACTTACTTTGAACTCTCAAGTTGCCAGAGAATTTTTCTTGACAGCCTAGAGCAAGAATTATTAATAATATTGTATTCTCAGCCACTAGTATCCAAATTCTTTACAGTCTTAACCTTTCTTGATTACTTAACCTTCACAATGCCACTTAGATGTTTTCTCCTGAAAAGACACCTAACAGGTAATTTCTTCTCAACTACTCAGCAAGTCAATGTTCAAGCAGCCAGGAACATACCCCAGGTCTCCTGGCTCCAGACTGCTGGCTGTACCCCTAGAAAATCACCCCAGGATAATTCTGACCCAGCTTTGACACTGAGGTAAGCCTTTCAATGTGAACACAGTGAGAGGAACTTCTCACATTCTACAGTGTGTGAAATACACAGAATAACTAAGTGTTTTAAGAAAAGCTGCTTCTCTGGTCTAGCTTTGACAAGCACCATCTCACTGAGAATTGCATGAAACAATAAAAAAAAACCTAGTTTCAAGCATGTTTTAATAATAATTTAATATTAGCTGATTCCCAAATGGAAACAGACAGTGTTTTACAATCACTTATGGTATACACTTCCTTCCTGGAACTGCAAATTACACAGCAGGTTTTACAGTTCCAGTCAGTCGAGCCCCTACAGGAGCATCATGCCAAATTCACACTCAACCTCAACAACTCTGCCCTTCCCAGTACAGTATCCTGTGAAACACTGATATCAGTGCTGAAGTCTTTAGTTTCAAATGCATTTCTCGACAAATACAGGATGAAGCACACCCCAAGTGATCTTCTTCCTATAAATTTTAAGTTAAACAATGAAAGTTTCATTTAAACTACAAAAAATTGATGACAAGTTTGCAGCTAGAGAGCCAGGACTTCTGTTAGCAAATGACCCACAATTATATTCAAGGAAATATTTATATTCATTATTAACATGTGAGTGCTTGGAGCACTGTGGTCTCATTTACAGAAGGTAATTCTTGCTTTCTTCATCACTTGCTTCCAGTTTTGCTTCTTCCTTCCTCATGAGTGGATGGCTTTATGATCAGCAATGGTCTTTTTAGGACTTTAAGAAAAAGATGATGGGAACTATGCAGACACTTTGCAGAGAGGAATTAGAAAACTCTAAAATCAGTCAAGGCTTGGGCACTTGACAGGCATCCCAGGATAACCTGAGGACTGGAAAAGGTCAAAGTGCTTAAAAGTACAATGGAGGGGAGAGAGAGAGAGGAGTTAGGAAACTGGATAAGAAAACCAGACAGCCAAAGGCTCCTGTCAGGAATGTCTGAAAAAGCCAATACTCACTGAAAGCTGGATGTATCAGTGGGTTTTTACATTACTTTAATCCCTCTTTTTTGAATAGCTTTTTCTTCTCTGTTATAAGCAAGAATCCCTTGAGCTGAAGTGTGGGGTTACCTACACCTGTCATCAGGGACTGACGGAGACAAGGAATGCTGGAATAAACAAGCTGTAATCCAGGGCTTAGCTGAAGGCTGAGGAAATCAAGCTATATCACATAAGGAAGGAAAAAACACAAGGTCCCATTCCCAATGGAGAGCTACAAGGAAAGAAAAAAAAAAAAGAAAAAAACCCCCAAAACAGGGGAGGAAAACCAGCACATACTCTTAGCACTGTAATTTCACAAACCATCTTACAAGACCAGCAAGGCATGGAGGAGTGTTGGTCTCTGGTATTTATATTCAGTTCCCAAGTGCCTGCCTACACTGATTGGTGAAAGTTTAAATATTGGGGTTTATCTCTGTAAATGAACAGAAATGAGTAGGCTTGCTGATGCAGAGTCCATAGCTACAGTACCCTCCATTTGCGGAAGATGTTCTGTGAGTGCACTGTGTGGTCAAATTTAATGAACATCCATAAAGCAGAGAGATGTTTGATTTCAAGGTAGGCAACGTGTTATTCTCCCTTCCAAGCAGCCTTGTCAGATACAGTTAAAGATTAATATCATAAAACAGCCCTCAGGAAGAATTTTTGCCTGCTTTCCCCCACCTACCTCACAGCATATTTAAAGCACTATAGATAAAACACTACATGCATCTGGCAGCTAATATGGAACCTCAGGGCAGAAATTATGGTTCCATGAACAAGTTGGGATGTCTGGCTGATTCTGGAAGTGCTAAGGAGTTTCTGAAAGGTACAGAGGTGATAGAGCAGGTGTAAAACAATGATTTACTGTGGCAGTCCTGTGCAACAAGCAATACCAAAGACACGAAAGAAACAGATTACAAGATGTTTTCTGTTGCTTTCTTGAAAAACTATGAACAGGAGAAGGCATCTATTTCAATCCCAGCCAAAATCAAAGAAGATTTCTGCAATGCAAAAAAGGAGCAGTCACTTAGAAATATAACGATATTTATGTTCTTCAATGTCTTCAACTTGAAGCCTGTTCTCTAAACCCTCCATCCCTCGCAACAAGAGCTGCAAAAAGCCCACTTTGTTGTATATCCATTCTGTCTTGGGTTTGGACTATTTTCCTTCATGTTTCACTTTGCAATACAGCTGCTGGAGTTAAGAGATTGGATGACTATTTAGCTGCATAACTTGACTTCTCTGTCTAGCATTTCATGTCTTTGTGCTCCTTTTTAATTCAATTCTTTTCCACACCTCTTCAGCTGTGGGTAACAGATCAAGTTCAGCATTTTCCAACAGTGCAAAAATCCAGATACTCAAAGTTAAAGTGTTTGCCTTCTACACTCATACATGGATGCATATAATTTCTGCACTCCTGGGTGATGAATGAATCAACTGTCTACAGTGCAGAAACAAGCAGAATTATCCAATGACTTTTCCTAAAGAAAAATATACTCTCAAACTACTTCATCATCACGCTTGCTTTCCACAACAAGCACCCCCTGGGTGAGACACTGTCAGCCTATTTCATCCTTTGGGTATCAGGCTAAAGGTGTCACTGACAAAGGTGTTGCCCTAGTAAAGGTCCTTAGATATATGGTTGTCTGCTGCTATTTGAGCATTTACGGCTGGTTGTAGTTTCTGAGTCACGTGTTTTGCTGTAGGCAGTGAAACAGCACTGTAGTCAGAGCTATTACAAAGCAGGCTATCAATATGTCCTCTGTTAACATTAACTCATTTAACCAGGATGACCTCTTTGGCAGTTGAGCAATATTTAATTTATTCTCCCTCCTGCCTGTAAGCTGAGTAGGTACAAATCTAAAACAGAATCCTGGTATCTACCTCACCTAATTTCTCAATACCACAGTGTTTCATAACTTGCTCGTATTGCTGCCCTCTGCTCCCTCTACAGGACTTCTGTCTGCTGGAGATGTGCTGCATCAACATTATCATCCCTGAGGATACACATCAGTCTGTCATGTTGGAATTTATTTAAAGCCTTCTCAAAGTCAGCAGAGAAACACAGAGAAATCCATTTGTACCACTATGTAACACTCAGGCTTAGGATTGCTTATTTCATCCCGTCTTCTGAACATAACTGATTACAGGCCAACTTCTATCCTTTTTTCTGTGTTGCCCTCTGTTCCTTCAAGAATTTAAAAGCTTTTAAGTGCCTAGTTTATCAGATAGACAGCTCGATGCCAGTCACCGTTCCTGACATTAGGAATTGTTATGGAAGAATGTAGATTGGTGATGCTTTCCTTCAAAGTGTCCTGCACGTAGCTGGTTACAAAGTTTCAGCTATTTTGTTTTGAACTATTACTAGGCTATAGCATTTCATCTGTAATATCATCCTCTTCTGTCATACCCTTTACTTTCTAGGGTCTAAGTCAGAGTTATCTGCCCCTTTCCATGAGTGTTTATCCCCAGGCCTATGAGAAGAAAAATTTTGAAGTTCTGTTTTGTATTCTGACCCATCTTTCCATAGTATTTTTTTCTCTGCAGCATACTTTGTTGGTTTTGATTTTCATCTGGCTAGCCTCCTTTTTAGTCTCCAGAAATCTCCTGGTGTGCAGGTAAGGGGGTTGGGTTCCCTTGCACTTCTGGCTTTTTTGTAAAATTTCTTAATTCTTTCCTTCTCCTACCTTTCTTCCACAGTTTCTGTAATTTTCAGAATCCTGTCAGTACCTTTATGGTTGCTTAGCTATGTATTGTTTCATCTATCCTCACGATGAGGTGGTTTTTTTATTCCCAGAGTTCAGAAATACCTTCAGGTTTTTTCTGTGTTTTTATTCCCATCTGTTTATTGAATCTCCTCTTTGAAGTCTATTCCTCATATTTGTTTCATTTTAATTTCAAATCTACCTACAAAAATTTGAAATTTTCTATTTTACCTTCAAGTTTAACCTCAGCTAGAGAATCAGCTGGTCCCAGAAAGCAGAATGAAGTTTTGATATTGCAATATATTTGATTTCTTGCAAGACCAGCTTTTCTGTTCAGCTGGGATGATGCTGAAACAAGACATTCTAGATAACAGGATCATGTCTATTGTTTGCAAATTGAATCAACCTGTTTTCCCTTTTACTCTTGAATACAAAGCTGGGAATTCCCAATAACACTATCCATAAAACTGTTTTATTTTCTGGCACTATAATCAAATTCTCCCAGCCCTTCCTCTTTTTATCTGCTTCTCTTGCCACTCCCCACCCAGTTCTTTATAAGAACTATTCCTTACATCTCTTTGGAAGATTTCCAGAGGGCATGAAAAATTAAAATACAGACTCCAGATGGCAAGGAATGTAATCATATGCAGATCATGTTCCCAAAGTACTCATGGCCAAGGTTTCTTTTTTCAGTTTGATTTAGGGTTTATTTGGTCTGGGGGTTTTGAGTTGTTTGTTTTTTTTTTTCCCTCAAAATCCTGTGTAGTATCTTCATTCACTTTAAAGTACCATATCATAAACATTTCCTAGTTTAAAATGTTTCATTTCACAGAGTTCCATACAGGTATGTTTTCAAGTGTTTGTTCTCCTCTGATGTTTTTGGAAGCAGTTTGATTTTACAATTAATATTTATACCCCCTATGGTATTCTTCACTCTCATTAATTCTGCACCCATGTTTTGCATACTAGATTTTACAGAAGGCAATCACTAACTTATATCAGTTTCTATAGATGGATAATTAACCCCAATTTGGTAATTTAAAATCATATTAAAAAACTCAAAGCCCATTTTCCTTCAATTTTCTTGGAAGCATCTACTGAGTTTCAGTACAAAAGGTTTAAAAAGTTTCTGCATAATTGTGGAAGTCGACTAGAAAAAAAAGGAAATTAAGAAAGTTAAAGAAGAAAATTCAGTGTGAAGATGCTTCATCTTATCCTCTGAATGACTGTAAAATTTTCTAGCGCTGGTAAAACAACACCATTTCCTTTACTGTCCTCTGATATTGCTCAGCCATTTCAAATGAAGCCACCCAAATGATTCAGGTTGAGGCAGACACTTGAAAATCAGTCCAGATGTTTTAAATCTGGCAAAGGTACAAGCATTTAAGAAGAGGATCTCGTACCAGGGAACACTTGGCAACCAGAGCTAGAGGCATCCTTTTTTGCCAGAGCCATAAGCACTGCCCTGGCCAGAAGCAGCTGTTTCTGAGCAGTCGCTGCTCAGCTCTACACTGCTGGCTGCACTTCAGTGCCAGGTGACACAGTTTCTATGCTCTGCTTTGACTAAAGCAGCACTTAGAGCAGAAAAAAACCTCCCTTCCCTAACAGCAAAAATTAGTCTCTCACCCAAGCTGGTGGAAGCTCCGTGCTCACCAATATTGAGGAGAAGGCTGGGAAGCCTTAGGAAGCCTGATGTGCAATAGGAGCTGCATGGTCCCTGGTGTGACCTTCTATTTAAATAGAGCTACAAACCCTTCATTCAGAATTTATTTGCCCTAACAAATAGGGAAAAATTCACCAGATTGATGTAAAGTATTTTTGTGACTGCACACAAATTTAGGAAATCCCTTCTCTGGAGGCTTCAACAAAAACGTACATCTAAATGAGGAAGCTGTAAGCAGCATTTTTTATGGGAGAATAAAAGCTCTCAAATGGTTTGCTGTAGATTCCTAGCAGTCATTTGCTTTTAATCATTATCATATTGAAATACTGAGCAGGAAATGTCATTACAATACATTTTTAACTGAATATGGAAAGAAATAAATGGAATTAATTTGTTATTTGCAGGTTTCCTCTCTGAAAAATACTGCTTGGAGCGATTACACTGCACACATAAAAGGAATGCTGAAAAATGAGCTTGACATTGGAATGCAAGGTGGAGAATAAAAAAAAATATGCAGGGAAGGAATTTTGTCCACTCTTTAAAAGTAGTGGATTGTAACAAGATTGCTGGAGACTGGCACTCCTTGCATAAATCACTTGAACGAGCACGTTCAAACAAGGGCATCTCGAGTTGATTTACCCTATCTGGATTCATTCTGCAGATCACTGCACACCTGCTGAAGCAGCCCTACAGCAGAGCTCACAAGGGGAATTGTCAGGAGTGACCTTTCAGTGCTGCTGGAAGCTCTCTCTTCCCCCCGCAAAGTTGAGCAGAACCAGCTCTTGCAAGTGTTGTGCTCCAGATTTGCCTCCTGTAGTTCACTTAACAAATGCACTGATGGGATGCCCATGTGAAACCACCATGGAAAGTTTTGGCATTTAAAGAGAGCACTAAGACAGTGATTCAGCGGGAGGCTGAATCAAAATCAGAACTGAGGAGGCCTCCCCAGTGGCCTTGGCCCAGAGTGTGGCACACACCAATCCCCCCATCACAGATCATCATAGTTGAGTGGGGATTATAACTTTTGACATGTAATTTGAAATGTAGAACTGTCAGGGCAGAAGTTCTTGCCTCATGTTTTAAATTATCAAGAAAAAGAGCCTCTCTATGACTTCATAATACAAATAAGAAATAATGAGCACATGAGTTTTCTCGGTGTTTTGATAGCAGCTGGGATGCTCACCAGAGTTAAGTGACAGTAAGACAGTTTTTTCTGCTTCGCACACTTGAGTTTCATGCTCTTATCTTTCTAACTGAAGAATTGTCATTTTTATCAAATCAGTTATATTGTTTGGATTAAGCCTAACAGGGCCCTTCTGATTTTTTAATGTGTTTTCCATGCTATAAACAACAACAAACAAGCCTTCCAAAAATGGCTTACATAGAGCTGATTGAGGATGAATCTTTCATGGTGAGCTAAATAAACAAACAAAAAAAAATCATCTTGTTTTGTCATTACAAAATTGCAAAGGCATTTTTGAATTTTGGAACTTGAACTGTCAGCTAAATTAAGGATCATTTAATTATTTTTGTGCAGTTTATCACTTTGTTGACGCTTTTGGCAAATTTTTTCATTTCTAGAATGCTTAGCATTTAGTTCAGTGACATAAGCATCACATATGAATTACTCTAATTGCTTTTAGCTAAATTCTACATGTGGAGAGCTTCCTTACAGGCTTGATATAGAATAAAAATTTAGTTCTTTTAGGGGAATGAAATGCCGAGGATGTATTTGGATTCTCATGACTCCCTAGGATGTTTCATTCAAGATGTGAAGATGGAGGAGGGTAGTTTATGCAGTTTTTGCAATGTATGGAGCAATCCATCCAATATCACTGTGTTAAATGTCTGGGATGCAAATACAAATGCACTACAACACCCTCCATCCCAGCTCCAGTCACAAATTATTCCTTTTGGCTTGGCAGTATCTACGGGTTTCTGAATGGTTTCTGTTCCTCATCAATGAATTAGCTCAGTCGTTTTCTTTGTCAATCCTTCTTTAAGGTTGACTACGAGAAACAGCGAATACTCAAGTGTGCAGCACCGTGTGGCGCTGGGTAATGACTGCAGCTAGCACAGCCCAAACAAAGAGCTTCTGTGGAGTATTTTTTAGCTGATCATGGAAATCTCTCCATATGTGTAGGAGCTCTGACCATCTGCACAGGAAGGCAAGTTACGTAACCTCGTCAGCATTCTGATCAGAAAGGCAGCAGAGAGTTGGCATTTTAAAGGCAAAATCATTAGGAGCTTTCCCCTCTTGCACTTGGGGACACTGCGAGAGCAAACACTACTTAGGGAACACCAAGAGCGGAGGGTGCAGCCAAGCACAGCAGGCTGCACACAGCAGAACCCACGCTCTGCACCAGCCAGTGGAAACATCAGTGAGACTGGAACTGTGGCTGCAGCCCTGAGGTAAAATCATGGAGAGCATGCAGATCTTGCAAACTGGAAAGATAAACAAACAGTAAGACATTTACCTTCCACATCAAGGCATCTAGGTGGGCTATCTGACCAGATAAGGTTATACATGCACTCAAGGATCTCTGCCCCTTCTAGTTTATATCCAGGAAAGCACTGATAATACACCACTGTTCCTACAGGGAAGGAGGCCCCGAACTCAGATATGTTAATGTAACTATGAGGAAGAACCAACGGCCTCAGGCAACCTGCAAATTAAGAAGAGGGAGGTTTCTTTTATTATCAAGTGCTTATCTCAGTCATCTTCACACATCTCAGTTACAGTTTCTAAATTGAGGACTGTGGTATTTTTCATCTTCCCCACTATGAATGGCATGTCTGCATGATCTCCTTCAGATATATCTGCCTCATTATCCTGTTTCAAACCCTTTTGTTGTTTAGCCCACACGCTTTGCTAGCGTGGGCTTCACTCCCAACAAATCCAGGAAAGGTTTTCGGAAATTGACAATATTTTGTTTAACAAACATTCACCGTTTCAGCAGATGGCAATTTCTTTCTGAGGTAGAATCTTTAATAAATGAAGATTGTCATTTATATAAATGGTGAGTTTTATTCCTCCTCCCAAAAGTGACAGGCATGTAAACCCTCTTAAATATTAAAACTGTTCCTGTGACAAAGTGCATGCAACCATAAAAGATTTGCTGGCAGAATTAATGACTTTGAAATGCTAGTCTGAGAAAGTCTAAAGGGACATGACTTCCTAGGAGCAGTCCCATGATAAACATTAAGCCAGGTCTCAGACTAGGTTATCAAAAAGTTAAGGTACCTGTGATCATCAGAAATTGTAAATCTAGTCAGAATTAGAGACTACATTCCAGTTCCAGTTCTACTTCTGGAATTACTCCTGAGGGATTTGTATCATGGCTGGTACCGAGCAGTGACAGTTAAATGGTCACCAACCAAATTTGGGGCAACAAAGAAGCAGTGAATTTAACAGATGGCATGTCTTTGTAACATGTCACTCCTCATGGCCCTAGAAATGACCCTCTGGGTAATACTTGATACTGTTTAATTTTTTAATTTGCAATAATGTGGAGAAAAGATGACTAGTAATCATGGCATGAAAAATAGTATTTTAAAATTATGTGACTAATGGAAGCTGCAATATGGCAGTCCGTAAATAGGTCTCTTGCCACTACTAGGAATTTGTGAAGGATGTTCATAGGACTCCCATAATTTTAAGCTAGAGGAGGAAACAAAAATCCGTTTGAGAACTTCTTGTAAGGTACTGGCATTTAAAACAAAAAGCCTCAGCAGCATTTCAAGCAGCCATTTCCTTGCAATGGTCTTTTCAGGGAGAGGAACAAACCCAAAAGAAAATAGAAGAAAAATCTTGAAAGCTTTTTGCAGCATGCTGTACCACCAGAGCAATGATTTCAATAGCTGTTTAAGCAGCTGATTACATCCCTGCTCAAATAAAGCTTCAAGCATCTTATCTGTTGGCTGCTGCTCCTACCCTGGTCAAGAATGCCCCACACACAGCCCACTGATTCCTGCAAACTGAGCAGCCCATCAAGCAGGATGACATAATCAGCCCCCCGTGGGATAAAAAGGGCACAGACTGCCCAAGCAAGACCAAGCTTACTCTTCTCTGAACTGTATCAGGGAAAATTTGGTCCTGCTGGCTCAGAATTTTAATGCTCATTATGTTCCTGGTCACGCAGAACAGAGACTTATTTGAATTTGTATGACAGCCAAGCATTTGTGAAAATTCCTTGGTTTCCAAACAAGTCAAGCTGCTTGAAAAACTTAATTTTGACCTTTTTTTTGCTAAATAACATAATTCCAGACCAGTAATTAATATTATTACCTCATGGCAAAAATAGACATTAGATTCTTAAACATTCTATAATCCTTCCCCACTGCTCTGGCAGGGGAAAAAAGGGCATCTTAGTGTCATCAGACTCCCCTGTGTTTTGTAATGAAAGGGCTGTAGAAATGTAACTGACAGCCTACCTTGGGCAAGTAGACAAGTGGCTTTGATCTTACCAGTGCCTGACGTGGCAATGAGGAAATTCTGGAATTCTGCAGTAGCGTTATGGAATTTGGCAAAATATGGCAGGGTCTTGAATCTGAATTGCCTATTCTCTATCTGCCTGGTAATCACAACACTTGGGTCTTGTGTAATAGATTTCTTAACTTTTATTAGAGCTGCTTTTATTTTGAAAAGCAATTAACATTGATGAGTAGGAGAAGCAATTGAATGTGTTTCACAGTACAAACACAGCAATAGAAGTAACAAGCTAAGGGGTATTTGGGGCACTTCTCTTTACTCACTAAATATTGCCCATCACAAAGTTTGCACCTGGATCTTTGGCAAATACAGCAGCTGCAAATCAATCTTTTAAGTGTTTGTCTCCCCCTATTGCAGGAGTCTTAATCTACCTAAATTAGATGTGAGATCCACCCCCACAGAGAAGGGCTGTACACTTCATACTGCCACACATGATGCCATGGCCGATAAGATACCCCAAAACTGGCATCTGCTTTGCTGTGGTTTTGCAAAACCTCCCCCTTGCTGTTAGGCCTGTTCAGATACACTGTGCGCATCTAAAATGCTGAGCTAGCTGTAATATGTTCAAGTTTCTGCCACAGTCAAAAGCAAGATCTTGGGGGACAGTCTGATGTGCTACTGCTCCTGAGAAGTGTCCCAGCTCCCCGGCATGCGTGCCCTGACTCTGCAAATTGGTGTGACAGTAATTAGGCACCTACAGAGAAGTGTTAGCTCTACGAGGCAACAGATGGGTTTGAGGAAAGCTGGGACTAACCCAGTCTGCTCCTCAGTTAGAATCTCTCACTGCTGTTCAGTGGGCCAAGCTTGTTACCGAGAGGTGACTTGGTTAAAGCAGAGTCAGTGGTACTCAGACGTGCTTATTAGAAATGTGAAGGGAAAGGGAGCCCAGAGTTATTGAATTTCCATTCACTAACGCTGGCTTACCCCCAGCCATTTCTCACAGTCTAAGCTGAGCTGGGATCCCATGCTGTTGCTATTTCTAGTTCTACGGCTAATGGCGTTTCTGGCCAAAATCATCCCTGTGCACACCCTGAATTTTCAGTCAATGTGTAAAGGTTTAATGGACTTTAAACCTGCCTTCTGCACAAGGTAAAGGAAGATAAAATGCAGTTAGAAGCTTAAATTTTTCCATACATCAATTGGTGAAAAAATGCAAGATGCCCATCAGAACTTCTGACTGATTACCTTGGTTTTTTACTTTTTGATGCAGTGTATCTATGTCAGATTTGAGCTCTGCAAACAAAAAAGCAGTATTTAAAGTAGTAGTATAAGCATGGGAATGTTCAGGAAGTGACATCTTTCCTGCAGTAAGCAAAGGGGAAGAGAAATCAAAAAATTCTTAGCAGCAACACTACTCAAATACTGCACTGTGGAGCTTATCAGATCACTGACATTCTTACAACTGTAAGAAAAAATATTGACAAACTCTCACAAGATGCATGAGCTATAAAACAGGATGTGCTGGAGTACTAAACCTTGACATATGGGTAGATTATCCCATGTTCCATCGTCTTGACATATGGAAACCATGTTGTCTAAGTCAGGGTAACGGATCTGGAATCCTTCATGACAGCTGATTATTAACTTATCGCCAGTCCTGTATGTCTTGTTATGAACCTCTGCATCTTCAACATGTGGAACAAGGCAATCTGTGACTTCATGAGAAAAAGAAATAGTAACTTAATTAAAAAAACATGGCTAGCTATTCAGTAATCAAGCTCTTAAACAGAAGTTAGCATTCAATACAAGCGCTCTGCTTAAACTGTTTGGAACATACATGCATTTCAGTAAGAGTGCCCTTTCCCTAGTAAACCAGCATTTTACGAAGTCTATAGCACTGTAGGAGAAGCTGAGGTGCTACAGTAATGGATCATTCCCCCAGCCTTTTTAAAACCAACAAAATTAGGAGCCTTTAGGAAGACTGTGGTTAAATTTGGCCCTGCATTCATCATGTGTGCAAATTACACCCCAAAGTCTGACTATCCCAAGGTTCCACGTGAAGGCAGACTCTGACAGCACTAAGGACAGGACAAAAGAAAAGATAAAATACAGATATGGCACAAGGAACACAGAAAAGCTGCATTTTTAGCAGAGAGACAGATGAAAATCAGGTACATTTACAAGGGTTTATGCACCTCCATTCCACAGAGTTCATGATGAGAATGCGTTCACTTTAATCTCCTTGATTATGTTTTAAACCAGATAGTTTTGTGTGCCTGCATTCATATGCCTTTAAAGGACATGATTTTTAGGATCCTGAGCAGCATCTCAAGTGCTTGTAGAAGACTCTCAAGAAAGGACTGCAAACCTGAAGTGATACACAGGGATGGGCTCTAGTATCTGCCTGTGACACATGCACCTGACAGTCACATATCGCACTCGAGGTACCAGTGCCAAAGACACCAAAATACAGAACAAAACTCAGAACACTGAAAGATGTGGATAGCAGAAAGGGGAAGCAGGTAAAAAATCCCCTAGTAATACTGAATACTTGAGAAACAAGCCAAGAGGGTATGAGGGAATAGTCTGGGTGACTCGAAGTTCATCCTCATCACAAAGGCAAAGTGAGATGAAACAGAAGAGAGGGAAAGATTAAATATTGGGAGAAAAAATTTGTTTGTCTGCCAGCAGTCAATCCATGACAGAGATGGTAATGAAAGTTTCCAGGCATCAAAACCCAAGAAATATTTCAAACACAAGAAAGACAAAAAATATTATAAGCCTGTGCTGTGCTGTTGCATTCCCCCAACACTTCCCCGTGAGAGACAGTTATATTCATTTAGGAATACTGTATTTATTAAGAAAATAATAAAAAAAAGAAATCCCTTGAGACTTGCATAGAAGAGAGTTTCTGCCATTTTCATGGGTAATTCTTGCTAAAGAGGAAGAGGCAAAGCTAAATTTGCATTTAGCAATTATTTGTTACTATGCTCTAAGCAAAGTGATAGTGACAGCTTGTTTGTTTAGAAGCACAAGTAGAAGGAAGATAAACTGTCATTTAGCACTCACAAACTACTAAGAGCAAATGTATTTCATGAATGTTTTTATTTAGTTGGGGGACTCCACTGAATTTTACTAACCTGAAGGGGGACAGTGTTGCTCCCCCAGTTAAAACATACTTCGTACCTTCCCATCACAGGGATGTTTCCAAAATGCATTGTACTTAGCTAACTTTTTGGTATGAGGCCAGAGCATATTATTAGTTAAAAATTCTTCCATTTCTCTTGTTACTTTTTAGCTTTGGCAGCTGCTGCTGGTGCCTCCTGCTTCTGGTAGCAGGAAGGGCTGGCAGCCTGCCAGGCAGGCAGAGAAACTGCAGCAAGAAGTTTTCTTGGAATTTATCCATTTAGAAATGCACAAGTCTGGGAGGATCCATGCCCTAACTGGAGGCTGTAAAATACACTGGCAAGGGTGCAGACATTACTTTCAAAGACAGAATAGTTTTCTCTCTATTTATGAAGTTAATCAGCAGAGAAGACAGCAGAGGATGCCCCAGAAGAAATGCCTTACACTAAGCCATAAATGCTGTCATGAAGAGGCTGTCCTGGGCACCCCATGAGGATGGGATGAGATAGATGGAGAACCTGCTTGGCAGCCACGCAGCAGGAGGCTGGAGATGGATGCCAGAAGATAACGTCAGTGAACAGCTCCCTCTCTTGCTACAACCTCTTTCTGTTGCTATACAAATAAAGGTGTGCATACACACAGCACAGTAAAACATGAGATTTCACTTTCAAAGTGGGAGAAATTGATTCTGTAACAATGATCTATCACAGCGACTCCATCCCTACAATTCCAAGGACCAGCTGTAGATGGGATCATTTCAATCAGGTAGATGTTAGCAGAGAACAGTGGTAAGTTGCTCACCACACTGTCCTCCACCTGCCACATCCTGGCTGACTTTGATAGCAGGCATATTACAAGCCCCAGCTAAACACCAGACCAATGGACCTTCCTGATGCCTTGCAAGCAAATGCTTTCCCACAGGCTGAATTCATATTGTTTAGTACTTAGTCAGGCATAAACTGCAGTAGCCACCTCTCCACAAACAACTGGAATAGTTGGCACCAATTCTGCTTGGAAAAGCTAGAAGGAAGTGACTGAATTTTAAAATGTCCTGTCCTAGAAAATAAACTACTTTACTCTAAGTCCTTCTCAGCAAATCTGTGGAAGCTGCTAAACCATCTTTAACCAGCATCAAACAGCAAAGGCTGTGACTTACACTCCTTTCTGTCCATTTTACATGATCTGCGTATATCTACTGTGTATTAAAATGGGCCAGCCAAAAGGATACATTTCTTATCTTGCAGGGGCAGAAAGAGATGGGGTAGAGCCAGCAGGCTCAACAGCTTGACAGGCACAAGGACTCACTTTGCCCTTACTTTCATGAAGATTTGTACATTAGGAATTCTTGGCTTTAGCAAACCAAGTGTGTCCCCCATCACAGAAGATTGGTCTCAGGAACAAAATTGGTTAAACAGTATAGTTAGTGTTTTGCTCAGGTGCAAACCATGCAGAACCTTTCACAACTGTTCCTTCCTGCCCATGGGGAAGGAAGATCACCCTACCTCCTCCCAAGAGCACTTGGACCACAAGAGCGACTCAGAAGGAAGGCGTGACCTTGACACCATGGAGATGGCCACACCATCCATGGGTACCAGCTGGCCTAGGATGGCTTGTATCTATTGCAGCCCTTACTATACAAAAATTGGAAATGGTCCATGCTAATCCAAGGAAGTACTTGTAGGATTTACTTGGGAGTACTGCTGGATGTTGGCCAAAACCATGCCAAGGACCTTTCCAACACTGTAAGAGTGTGTACAATTGAAGAGCAGTGTCCCAGTCCCTGCTCTGGCACTGTTTTGTTTACTACCTGTACGTAAATTCAAATCAGAGGTCAGGTGCTCCTGTGTATCTCACTGTGGACAAGTCTCTGAATTAGCCTTGACTGCATCGAGTCACACCACTTGCATGATGGAACAGAGAGAAAGAGGGAGGAAGGATGAAAGGAGTATCATGAAGAACTGATTTGATGCAGGGACAGCTATTCTACACCCCGTGCTCTTAAAAGTAAACATTTAAGAGCAATATTGTCTCTTGATTTTTTACTAGTGTTAAATCCACAGTACTGTGTTATTAGGATTGTTCTGTGGATGGCAAACAGTATTTTAGTGCATATTAAATAACACTTTCTCTTTATTGTCTTTGTATTGCAACAACGCAGAGAGACTTCACCTAAGATCTATGGCCATTGAGCTGTGGCCTGGTTACAAATATCACAGAGTGCTCATAACCAGGCTTAAGAATCAGCAAACACTGGGCAAGACAGATAAGAGATGGGGAAATAAAGATATTTCAGTCATCTCAGAGACTCAGGGAAAAAGGCAAAGCAAATGGAGGGCTAAATGTCCTACAGGAAAGCTGTAGTCAAACCATGTACTAGTCCACTACTTTCACTACAGGTTTATCATCCCTGTCAGTGGGAGAATGAGGCACTGAGAACATCTTCAAGGTGTCTGCCTGCAGAAGCACAGGAAGAGGAGGGCACAGCTCTTCGCTTCATTGCCATCTCCATGCAGACTGTAAATTTAGATTCAATCTCATAGGAAGAGCTAGCATTTGTTCCAAGTAGGGAAACAGCCTCAGCAGCCACATTATCACAGTGGGAGAAGATTAGATTAAAGTGTGAACAACATGACATACTGCTCTTAAACAGTAAATACAAAATTCCTACCTCAGAGGTTTGGTATTTATGTGCATAACCGTATTAGAGCTGATGAAAGGTACAGTCACAACATGCTGTAGATCAACATAAGAACATAACTCTAAACATACAGATTTTTGACAGGGCATTTATTGGGCACCGAGTCATGCAACTTCATTCTCGTCCTGACACTTAAAATCTCCTGCCTCTTAACGAGAAATGACAGACCTATAAAATCAAATTGATTGGGTGAAGAGCTCCAGGCAAACGTATTAGTTCTAAAATCAATTACATTCTGAAACAGGTTGCTTTGCTTCCTTTGGTAAATAGCATCCATTTGTGATTAGAGATTGTGCTAGTAAACACATAACAATTAAACGCACATAACGTATAGACATAAAATTATCCTTCGCTGAATCCAAACTCCTGAGAATAAATGAACTCCAAAGTATGGAGTGTTTTGACTGTCCAAGCTCAGCTGGCACTGCCTGACATTTATATATGCTGGGATGAGAGGCGTGTAGAGCATACCATAGCCCACAGAGCAGCCAGCCCCCGCAATAAATGGTAAATGCAGCATAAAGTTTATTTCACCTTATGACAGGTAATGATGAATGGGAAAACATTAACTCCTCCCTTCTCCAGCAGCTGCTAGAGATTTCAAATTTCTTTCTATATATCATTACAGAATTTCTGCAATGAAGACTTTTATGTATGTCATTAGACAGCTGAGAATCACAAACCCTGTTGTAACTCTCTTTTGTCTCCAGATGTGCCACGTTCCTACACTGTCCACCTCCCTACCATGGCCCTCTCTCAATATTCTGCTCCCCGTGTGCAAAAGGATCAGTCTAAAAATCACTGAAGCCAATGCTTAGGCCTCATGGACTGCCACTGAGCCTTTGCTTAGTATTTCTTCTGAATCAGTGGTGCTATTGTGCATTGGAAAGAAGAATTAATGCTGTAATCTAATACCTGAGGTATTATTACAATGTTAATCAGGGAAGTACTTAAGCACTTGCTTCACTAAATCCTAAATCAGGGTCCTACTCTTTGGTCCAAATAATAAGAAGCATTTTTGCATTTGCCTAATTTTGAGCACAGAACTTTTAACAACTCTAATCACATAATTACAGTTATGCTCCAGCTTAAGTGCTTTACTTGATCAGAGCATTGACTAGCAATCCTTTTTAAGCATTCTGTGCTGGAAAGTAATTATTGTCTCTAAAGCAACTGTTGTCACATCATCCATCACATTCTCATCTTCCAATTTCTTTCTTTTTTGAAAACACCTGGCTCAAGTGTTGATCACACTGACATTAGTTGCAGTTTTGTTGCTGCTGGCATTGTGATAAGAAACTTCCTCCACAGATTTCCACTGGGCTGGAGGGCCTGGGAAGAGGTTTGAATATTCAATAAAACACATAACTGTTTATTTTAACAACTGCAGTGGATGATACAGGCAACATTTCAAAGATGCACATCAGCATTCCCAGCTCTCTGCTGTGCTTAAGGAAGCAGAATTTCCAAGCATTAAAGCTTTTTCTGGTAGTTCCAAAAGCCAGTTTAGACACAGGCTGCTATCACTCTATATGCATTTTTTCTTAAATAACCATGAAATGAGAGACAAGGTCATTTAGGAAAAGTGGCTGTCACAGAAGAGGGCACGGTTTTCATACACAGTTATTTTTAAAAGCATCAGGTTGTTTCTTTGAAGCTGACCCACGTGACCATATGATGAGGTGCTATTGGCACCCCTTGTGCCTTTATTTCTAGACATCACCTGTCACCTCATGGGACAGCTCACGACTGTGCCCCTCATGGCTCTGTAGCCCATGGCCTCACACATGTCCAGGATAACATATTTTACCAAAATTTCTCCTGACAACAGGCCAGCTGCCTGAAAGCCCACACACTCCTTACCAGCTGCCTCTGGCTACTCTCTCCAATATCTAATGCACCACTTTCACAGTGGCCATATTTAGGATCATTCCCTTCACATGCCCCTCCTGAGCATGGTCTTCCCAGGCTCTGCTTGTCCCTGTTGTGGCACATCCTTGTCCTGGCACAGGATGCTCATACTCACCCCTCCAGGACCACAAACCTGCAGTTATTATAAAGTCTAAATGATGCATGATCCTATGCAGTAAGTGTGTTTGTGAGCCACATAACTCTTCAATTACCTCTGAATAAAGTCCATGTATTTATTTGATTTTAAACGTTGAAAGGTAACCTGATGTAGAATTTATCTCGCTCCACCATGAAGACAATGAGGCAATGGCTAATGTCTTCAGTGGAGAAGTCACAACACTAAAATGTAAACACTTTATTCAACTAACACTTCACGTCTGTTGACTTTAATAGCTCTGTTGACCAAAAATAAATCAACAACAAGGACAGGTTGTATCTTTAATATACTTGGTGAAATAAATAATTTGTGCTGCTTGGGTATACTTTGGCCAAGATTTACAGTTATGAAATTCAAATTAATCCTGCCCCTAAGACCTAGAAGAAGAAAGCAATGTAGCATCCTAAGTATTTAAAACCAAATACAATTTCAAATATACAATAAAAATAAATTGGTTTATGCCATAATAGTCTGAATTATCTCAGAGTAAACTTCTACCCTGACTTTAAACTTTTGCAGTCTATGTGTATTTGATTTTGCTACTTGATTCATGCATACATCCTAAGATACTATTGTTTAAAATTCCTGATTAGGAGGAGCAATAGCATTGGAAAAAATATTGCAGAAAGGAATATTAAGTGGGCAGCTTTAATAGTTACTGTTACCTTACAATGGAGGTTGTTTTTCCTCTCTGCATCAATTTGTAACTAGTTAAAAGGGGAGGCTAAATTCTATTTTCACAATTCTTTATGTCCCTTTCAACACACACAGCCTCTCATGGTACAAATTTAACTGACAAACAAGGATTATGGATGGAAAATTAAAGTATGCATCCAATAAGACACAGTTCAATGGATTCCAGCCTGTTGTGTTTTGTCTAGAGACACACAAACGCGGTACATGGACAGTGGGAAGAGCTGACATGGTGAACAGCTTGAAGAAAACTGACTTACCTTCTTGTAGGCACACAGGTTTATCACTGGGTTTCCAGCTCAGGGAGCCATTAAAGTGTCTCACACAAAGTTTTTTGGAAGTACCATTGAGCCTGTATCCTTCTTGGCAATGGAACCGGACCACCACACTTTCAAAGAAAACACCTGCGCTGGGCGTCTTGTAGCCATGTTCAGGAGCTCCAGGATCAGCACATGCTTGCAGGTCATCAAACCCTGCGCCAGACAAAGATACAATCAAACTGTGCTCATTTCCTCCTCATGCTTTTTCTGTCTTTATCCATTACCTTCATGAGGACTTACATCTTCTATACTGACAGCTAGCAACCCTGCCTTGGGTACCAGGTACTCCAGAGCTTGGGAGAGGACCCTCTCCCAGCTACAGCTGAAATGCTCAGGTCACAGAAGCACTCCTGTCTCTTAACACAGCTACTGGGGAAGCAAAAGTCAACCACACTCCTCAGTAGCTACCCTGGATAAAAATAAAGCACTTGACCCAGCCTACCAGTGGGGATTGCTCAATAATGTATCTGTAATTACTTTTTGGGACTATGGGATTTTGGAGGTCTCGTGCAGTTACTGGTAAGAATAATAATGTGTCAGAAGCAAGATGAAGAGGAAATAAAGGGGCATGAAACATAACTGCCATCCAAAGACATAGTAATTGAAATAGGAGAACTGCTAAATACAGGGAGATTTCAAGATGGGAGGGAGATCTGCCACAGGGGAACGGGACATTGTGACATTGGATGAATGTGACCCCCTTATCACTTTGGCTTGGTGGATCTACTACACTTTCCAAACACTGTTATGGGACTGCTGCATTACTTCATTGATACCAGAAGGGAGTGTGTAAAGTCCTTTATCGCTACAAAATTAACTGTAAAATAACAAACTAAACCCCAACTGTTGCAATGATTAAATGTGACTATTTATCACTTTATCAAACTCAAAGCCATTTGCATAAGTGAGAGCTTTTTTTGCTGCAAAGCAGCAAAGGTTTAGTGCAGCCCTGAACAAGGGCTGCATACAGAAAGAGCAAATAGCTTTGGAACAGGAACAGCAGGGGGGCAATTAATGCTGGCAGGAGGGCTGGCTGGAAAATGTGAAAATCATTGCATGGTTGTTTTAATGTTTTGATTTTATAAGAATAGTATCACAGAGCCTCAGCCACTTCCTGCATGATAAGAATGAGATGCCTCCACAGTGCAGTCAGAGAGAAGGAAGATATTACAGTAAAGGACTTTTGGAAATAAATCTCTGTTTCCCGAGGCTAAATCATTCCCTCTGCCAAGGGCTCGTTGTGATGCTGTGGCAGCCAAATGGAGAGCACTGAAGGTGATGAAGGGCTCTTGCATTTGAGCACCGAATGTCTCTGCTCAATCCCCTGGCTGACAGCTGCTAGTGGAGAAGTAGGAGGCCCACACCAAGCCACTGTGTCCTATGTCCCATTACCTGCTCCTGTGAGCAGAGGCAGGACACACTATGGGGTCACCAGGATGGATTGCACATTCCTGATTTCCAGGTCCTGCACTGAACTCCCCAGCCAGGCTACAATTCCCAGGAGGTGACATGATGGACAGAACCCAGCCTGAATTCCAAGACCAACAGCCAGCCTGTGCCCCTCTGCAGGGCTCCAACACCCATGGACCTCCCTCTCCACCAGCATTCCCTCTCCTTGCTGAAATAGCACAAGAGCAGCAGAGTAACTGCTCCTGTGCAGCCGCACTCCTCCATCCAGTGCAGTTTGTCCTGGGAACTGAAGGGTCAGTGCAGTGACAGAGTCAAACACGTCCCTGAATTCCGCCCATGCCTGCTCATCTGTCACACAGCTCAAGTCCTCCAGTGCACATCACCCCAGACTCTGTCATTTGCCAATGGGATGAACAAGGAGAAGCACACTCATCATGATCATGGGATTACACGCTGTAGGCAATACTTATTAACAGAGAAAGGCTGTCCATTTTTACTGGAAATTAAAAAGAAGCTCCTTATGCTTCAGACAGCAAACCCACATCCTTTAATAATGTCAGCGAAGATCTTAATTATTTCCCATTAAACCAAGGGATAACATGACATTTAGATCAATTTTGTTACTTCAGTAATCTCAGAATTTGTAGTCAGGCGAGGAATACTGTAACCCACCTTGACATATGCATCCTTTCTCACTAGCTGCATCTGGGAAAAGTACACTACTGCCTACTACTCTGCCTCTGCAGGAACACAGAAAAAGGAAAGGTGCTGAAGTCACACACAATTTGCCTGGTTAAGAAAAAGAGCCAAGCTCATTTCTCAGTTTTCATTAAGTCTAATATGCCAAGTTAGAGATTTTGTGCCCATCAGCACAAAACCTGATATGGAAGGCAAAAATGTTTTCTCCCCTGGTGCAGACTAGTCCTGTGACCCTACTGCCACTTTTCTGGTGACCCTTCACAAGCAAAGATTTCCATTCCTCCTAGGGATCCTTTTGCAGTGTGTTGGTCTCTCGGGTTCTTTTTCTTGAGTGCAGTTAGCAAGGAGACAAATCTATCCCCAAGGGGAATTCCCAAGTAGAAACTGAAACACAAACAGGAAAATTGAATTATGCACCTTCTGGTTTCTACAGAGCCAGTAGCCAGCTGTTACCCAGCTACTGCATAAGACTCAGCACATGGGCTCAGCACAGGATCACTACTTCCTTGCTTGTTCCCGAAGCAAGGAAGAAGGAAAAAGCCCCAGGGAAGAGCCAGTTAGGCAGATGGCACATGCAATACAGTAACATCTCATGGTAAAGCCACAAAGGCAAAGCAAACAAAACCCTAACCCTAACTCCTTAGATAGCAACAGTAGACTGGGCCCAAATCAAAGTCCTACCGAAATCAGTGGAAGGCACCTGTATGTCAAGCTTCTTTAGGAAGGTGTAGATGATCCAGGCACAAATAAGTGAAGCCAGGGCTGTGCTTGGGCTGGGAAGGAGGAAGGACATGTATGAGGAAGGTGTGGGGAGGCTGCCCCTGTGCTGAGGATCTCCAGTGCACAACAGGTACTGCAGGTGTTCCAAAGGAGCAATTGCCACCATCCAGAGGAGCCAGGAACTGCTCTGATTTCCACCAGGGCTGCTCCTCTCTTGCACAAGAGCTGTGCTGAAGTTTCAACAGCTTATTTAGCTGACAGCTAAGTCCATCTATCTTTTCCAATTTAAATATAAAATTTCTTGTACAATATTCAAGAAAAACAGTGGTCAAACACCCCTGAGAATTGCCATCTTCCAGTTCTTCTTAATGATAGCAGACTTGGAACTTTTACATAATAATTCTTTCCATATAATCTCATCAATTTAAGCTCCATCCTATCAAAAATTTGTAAATACATGTCTTTTACTAGATACAGCTTGGTAACTTCTTTTTTCCTCACAATCTTGGTTTCCTTTTCTTTTTCAAAACTATGCATTTAAGAGCAGCTGCTCCAAGTTGTGATACAGTAACTTTCTAAGGGTAGGAGTAATCCTACATTATAGATGAGATGCTACAGACATCTTATGCTCCAATCCCTTTAGAACCTGATGAAAAAAGCTAAAAAACTTCTCAGCCAGAGCCACAACATAAATCTTTGGAAGAGAAAGCCGATCTTTTGGCTATTATAAAAAATTGTGATCCTTCAGGAAAAAGGTATATCAAATAAGATAAGAAGTAACTTTGAACTACAATGGATTCTGTTTCTTGACAAGCCCTCAATGAGTCTGGGGAAAAGAAGATTACTGGACTTTTTCTCATGATTAAAAGAAGGGACGGGGAAATCATCATCACCACCTACCAGTAAAAATTATACAACACTCTCATTAAATAAAGTAGTAAACTTTCATGTTGCATATATAGCAAAAATTTAGTAAGGCCAGCAGCCATCATAATCAATACTACATTATTAGCAGCAGCCTTATGGGATGCTATTGCATGACTTTAAATCCCTAAAGTAAACACCACACAATTACTGCTGGAACTGACTATATCATTAATCAAAATAGGTTAATATTTGCTCCAAGTTGCAGACTTTCTGTATCACAGCACCTTTGAGGGATATTGTGTAAAATATCATGACAATAATGTCCTCTTGGCAAAGTTAATGGGCACATAAGGTCATCATCACCAACAAAGCATGCAGTTGATACAGAATGTATTTTGGGTTTGGTATTTACCAATTTACCACATTTCTACAGTTGGGCCACCAGAAGATAGCAATGCTCTTATTTTGGATAATCCTCCAGCAGATTATATGGGTGCTTACTTTACCTAAATTACTTGGTATTGTCAGTCAGGTAAAAAAATGTAAAATTAATGAGAAGATTGAAAAATAAGCAATGCCCTCCTTGGGGTATAAAATTAACCACTGCAAATAACTTAATCAGATTGCTCCTAGAATTCTGCATTTTACATTCTCCAACATAAAGTGATTCATGTCATCCCCAATGAAAAGCCTGAAATGTTGGAATCCAGGGGAAAATTAAATATGTGTGATGACAAGAAACCATGATAGCCACAAGTGAGCTTCAGACATGCTTGAAAAAAGGCAGGAGGAAGAATCCCTCAGTTCATTCCATAAATTTGTTTTTCTTTTTCTCAGTTTCATGCTTTGTTTTCCTTATTTCCCTCTTCCCTCACCTCCATATCTTACAGCTCTTTGTAAATTCATGGTGCTGGCAAGGTGATTTCTAATCCAGATTTGATGGACTTCTCTGCCTCTAAAGCTGCTATAAAACATTTCACTGACACATTGATGATGCATGTGAGCTCAGAACTGGCTGCACTCATTCTTAAACAGAGGCATCACTCTCATTTCAGTTTGTTACATACTCCCAGTGAATGAAAAGTGACATATAATGTGCAATAATATTCATGGTAGAGAGTATTTTCAGTGTTTGTCTTCAGTAGGATGGAGAAGGGGCTTCTTGTACATCAAGACCTGCTTTTGGGTTCAGTAAATCTGTCTCAATCAGAAGCAGATGGAGGCAGAGGCTTCACAGACCGTGGCAGGACCAGACTGCCTGCACGCACATTTTAGAAGGAGTCTGTAAACACTGCAGGAGCAGGTTATCTTAGGCCAGCTCTCAGTAAAAAAATCATTCTGCGACTAAAACAGAAGGGCCACGAGTGCAAACATGCCAAGGGCTTGCTTGTCTTGTAGAAAGGAAAAGTCGTTTTCATCCCTTTAGGAGTTTCTGCCCCATTTCTGTGAAAGCCGCGCAGGCACAGTGCTGTGCGCCTCGGGCTGTTTACGCTTCCTTGCTGTTGATGATGTCAATTGAACTATCCACGTACCCCAGGAACAAGAAAAGGAAGGATGTGCTTCGATTAGCATCTAGACTTGGAAGTGAAATTTAATTACAAAGCTATGATTTCATTAGTGAAATGCCTGCTAAAATCTAAACTCTCCTTAATCCCTGAAGGGTCAGTAACACTTAAGCTTCCCTGAGACTTCAACAGCTTTGTAAAACCCTGCCCTTTTTAAGATGTGAATCACAGCCTCCCTTGCTATCCTTGCAGAACACGCTCCCAACTCCCAGCACGGCTGGATATCCCTCCTCACTTGGCTAAGCCTTACCCAGAGCAGCCTAAAAGTCACGGGAAGAAAGGGAGAAGTTCAAATTATTTTGTAGGAGAAACAGAACAGCAAAAAGGACCTCCACGGGCAGGTATTTTGCTTAAGTCACAATCCGATCCATCAAATCAAGACGACCATTAAGCTTCTTTATCCTTCTTAGAACACAAGAGCATCATAGCAGAAAAAGAAAATCAGTGTGTAATGCAGTTCATGAGCACCAAACTAAATCATCTGCAGCAAAAAATAAACATGCAAGCCTTGCATGAAGGGCAAAAGACTCCAAGAAAGGCAATTCATCATTCAAAAGGCTGAAAGGTTTACTCATTTGCAATTCCTTGTTTTCCTGATCTTTCATCATCTCCCACAACTCCGGCTTCCCACCTGTATTCTCTGTCCTCCTTCACCACAACCCACCCTAAGGTAACCCACTACCTGCCCTTGCACCCTCCTCCAAGACCTCTGTGCTCCCAAGTCTTGCCCACCACCCCGTTCACCACCTCCCTTTCTCCTCCTCTCAGTGGGCCCTTGGAAAGGGGCCGTCACTCAGAGATGCTCCTAAGGGCAGCGACCAGCTCAACCTTAAAATCCCTACTCAGCTATGACAAGTCCCTGGGCATTTTTGTGCTGAAACGAGCTGACATCTCCCTAGAAAGCCCAAGAATTGCTGCTCCCTCCAGAGCAGGTACAGGGGAAGGGATATGAGGAGCCGTAAGCAGGATAAAGTGTCCTCAGAGGACAAAATGGGTCTTCTAGGAACCACCCAGGAACTGCTTCTGCCTGGGAATACCACCAGGGAGAAAGGAGCACAAGCTGCAGTGTCAGCAGGGCAGGTTCCTGGGCCCTGCATAGATGCCTGCAGATTTAATAACAGCATCTTTATTTCAGGGGTCACGCCCCCAATTAGCTACCCCAATTACCATTCAGCACTCACGGCTGACAGCACACCCCAGATGGTGCCTGACCAGCATCATACAGCAGGCAACAAGCTGAATTTCCTACCCATGGAAACCATCACCAGTTTTAATTTTGAATGTGAACCTTGATGCAGGATTCTTTTATTGCCTTGACATTAGGCTAATACACGAGGAAAAAACCACTTAAAATTGCTGGAAAAGGAAGGCAGTTCAGAATACAATCAGCAAAGCACTTCAGTAAACCCACAGCAAACTAAAAAGATGCATTTGTTTCTTCTGGAAAAGGAATTTCTTCCAATTAACATCTTAAACAGCACAGGCCTATCTCTTTAATCACAACTTCTCACAATTAATATAGCTATGTCATCTTTGTAAATAAACCGTTTCATTTATAATGCAAGAAGCACGTGTTACTCCCAGGCTTTTGTAATCCAACAAGTCTGACTGCATAATTTATGAACCCTTATGAAATGTCATATGCTGCTCTGTGATCCTCTGAACTTGCCATCACTTAAATGAAAAACAAAAGGCAGAAAGCAAATTTGCTGCTGGTTCTGCTGACAGAGCTCACTATTGTGTTTTTGTTACAGAAAGTTACCATGGCTATCCTTGGATATGATTCAGGGTGAATAAAAGCCAATTTACCAAACAATAAATCCCACAATCTCCTCCCAGCTCCTAAACTTTTAAACAGCATATTTATTTTTCCAACAAAGCCATTGAAAATGATAAAACTGATACTCTGAGGCCTAGACTGGGATAAGCTCAAATCAAGTATTAGGCAGAAATAATTAAAGGCCTGAAGACAAAGTTTGATCAGCTTTCTGCAAATACAGGGTGAATATTTTACGAATCCCCATTTACTTAGCTACTTCAGTTTAATGACTAGTTCTATTCAAGCTGCAAACTCCACCAGAAATTTTAAAAAGTATAAAACCAGAGAGGTTTTTCCTATTCTGTGAAAATAAATTACTTCTTTAATTTCCAATAATATTTCATGTTTCTAAGTTAATTTAAAATACAAAATGTGCTTAAATAAGCTTATCTATGTGCATATTTATTATCCTTAAGGTAATTTAAACTACTTTAAAATGGTTCTTCTTGGAAATGGTAGTTCTACATTTCTTATGGAACCTTGAACATCTATGAATTCTAATTTCAATCTATTTTATTTAATCTAATTTCTATTTAATTCACTTATTCTAATTTCTATGTATAAAACATTCTAAACACAGTTTGACAGGGATGACTAATTTTTGAAACAATCCAGTTTTAAAAAATAATCAAACACCACCTTTTACCATAATAAAAACAAGAATTAAGTAAATGCACACTAAGCTCTCTACATGGTTCAGTAAATGGGCAAATACCTAACACAACCTCCTATTCATTTTGCTGATAAGGCACTGTAATAAAGATGATATTTGCCAATGTGTGTTTGTAGACTGGTGACCCATAAGCATTATCATAAGGGCTTAAATATGTACAAATCCAGAATATAAAATACTAATACATCACTTATGCCAAGATTTTCTTTTTACTAATTTAAATGAATAAGTGAACTCATTACTTAGATTTAAACCAACCAACCCCATTTCTGTTTTCATCCTCAGATGTAACATTTTATATATTAGCTGTCTAAATATTTCATTAGAGTTGCAATACTGTCAGTGTGGGAATCCAGCCTTAGGTCACTAAACTGGATTAATAACAACATAGAAAACTACTAATAAAAATGTGACAAATAAAACAATATTTCCGTAATTTCAAGAATGTTATGGGCCTGCTGTGTTTTTCAAAAAGCAGTAGCTAAGTATTGTTGTTTATCTGTCCTGTATTTTTAGCACTCTGAAAAAAATTAATTACCATAAGTTAGCTTAAACAATCTTAGTCTAGACAGGCAACCCTTAGGAAATGTAGCAAAAAAACCCAAACCCATAAGAAATGAATCATGAGCTAGTTACTATAGTAATACTTCTTCTAGACCAATAGCATATAATATTATTCACCACAGCAAATCCAAAGTGATGAAATGTCACACTGTTCAGCAGAGATCCTTGTTTCTATAAGATGCAGGAATCAAATACTCAGGGGTATGAGTTGGGGAGTTGATACTTATGCTCTCATCAGCTACAGGCTTCCCTAGATAACACTATATTTTTATTATATACCACAGTATGGTAATCCAACAATTTTTTGCTTTTCAGCTGCGCTGTATAAATCAATTTTATACTTTCCTAAGACCAGGCAGAACTTGATATGGGGACAATCAGGATTAATGTGTGAATACCGTAATATTAAACTTTTAAATGAAATGCACACTAGAGAAGACTGAGAGATGGGATTTAAAAAGCTGTACATACTAAAACAGGAGAGCAGACAGACACTGTTTCCAGCTTTTGCAATGATTCCTTATCACAAATCCTCTGATGCTTCTGGGTACTCTGACAGTTCTCAAGCCCTAAAGTGATTTTTCCCTGTTTGCACCTATCCACGGCCTTTCTTCTTAAATGGGGACCTCATCACAGTCATCCATTCTTTATTCATCTTTTCCTCTGTATATGTTTTACGTGCAGGTACTTATTTACTTAGCCTTGCAAAGTTGGGATATTATTTACCTACAGGTCTAGAAGATGTAAAGGAAGATAGGTGGCCTGGTGGGTTCACCAGTTATTTCCCACATGAGGACTGGCACTGCACCTTCCACATTTACTTCAGATCACCCTGAAAAGCATTTCTACTCAAGTAAAGCTTTTAGAAAGCAAGCAGATAATATACACTGGGGAAAAAAAATTAATACCCTTATTGATTTTGGTCCTAATCTGGACCCAAGGAGAGCTGCTTTTCTTCTATATTGAAAAGTTCCTGTATGCTTCTGTGCTCTCCTAGCACTGTTGGCAGAAAACACGGGTTTTAATCTGCTTCTCTTCATGAGAATGCATTTTCTGAAGAAAAAAAAAAATAGAACATAATCACCTTGCTCTTTTCCAAGTATGCGATAAACCCCAAATTTATATAGAAAAGCAGCAGGAGTCTGGCTGGCACTAATAATGAAGAATTGTCATCATATCCAAACACTTTTAACTTAAATTACTCATTGTGAGTTATCCTGTCCATACTGAGAAGACTGGAAAAATCAGTGGGAGGTTAAGATGATGCAGACACATTTTTCTTCCCTTTCTTTTTGATTCATAATTGTGTTACACTTAATCTTCGTGTGCCCATTTTCCTCATAAAGTCCTTCCAAGGAGCTCCCAACAGATAGAAAGTGATGGGAGGCTGCTCACAGCATCGGAACAAGCAACTCAGAGCAAAGTCACAGAAGAGTCAGTGAGCAAAATGGAAACATTTATAATTAAAATGCTGTGCAACTACACAGCCACCACGTTCAACCCCCCAAAAAATTCCCAGAAAAATGTCAAATTCCACTGGCATACTCAATCTTTGTGGCATCACCAAAAAAATCACTGGTGTACACAATCCCCTCTGGTCCAATATTTCCCCTTTCAGTGTAGTCTGTTTACCCTCTCTATCAATTCCCCAATTCTTCCATGACCCCAAATCTTCACAAATACTTTCCCTAGTGGCAGTTTACAAAAGCCAAGGTGCACAACATCTGCTGTATTTTCCATCCTTGGGAAATTGGCTGTTTTCTCAGGAGATTAACAGATTGTTCTGACACAACCTTTATTTTAATACAGCTATGTTTTATTTTATATCATACCTCCAATATTTTTAACTTAACTCTAAAATCTGAAATTTTTGAAGTGAGAGAACCAAGTCCCTGGTTGCCAGATCGTGTGGTTTTCTTTCTTTTCTTTTTCTTCCTTTAACCTGTGAGTATAACAGATAGTATCTTCGGTAAATACTGGAAGTTGGTCCATTTCAGTTCTATGGCAGTGAACTTAGGCAGAAGAGGAGGAAGCTGGGGATGGAAGAGAAACCAAAGGAACTGGAGCAGGAACAGCAGGAGAGACTTGGCAAAGGTACAGAACTGGGATGTAGGGACACAGAAAAATATGTTAGCCTGGAAGGTGACTGACAGTTGTTTTGGATGATGACACCACTAGCAGGTCAGAGAAGAGGAGATGGGAACACAAGAAAGAGCCCAATAGGGTTCCTAGGAGGCTAAAACATGGAACTGGAGAGGGACAAGACAGAAGAGAGGGAGAGACCCTCAGTCACGGGCAACAGAGATGGGCAGTGCCTCGCAGGACAACTTTGGAGGCTGGTAAGACACTGTGAGAGCCTCCTCAAAAGTTAATGGCCTACCCTTTTGGATCAGAAAAACCTGAATTTTTTTTTTTCTGATGACACCTCTAGAAACTACAGACTCCATAATGTACTTGGCATTGACAACACTGAAGTTGAGACTGTCAGATTAAGTCTAACGCAATTTATATAACCTATACACATCACTATTAGTCAGCTGAAAGACTGAGAGTTAGGACATTCTTGTGCACAGATAATAAGTATTGCTGAGCTACCTTATGCTCAAAATATTTTCATAAAAGCCAATCTGAAAATCACATATGCTAGTTAAATTCAAAGATTATGGGCTTTTGTTCTTCAGAAACCATTCACATCCCTGCCTTTCATGAAAATAGGTTCTCACCATTTTGAAGAAACAGAGGAAGAATAAGCTGTTATTAAATTGTTATGGTACTGTAAGTTGATTAACTGGGAACTAGGAAAGGTCTAGATCTAGTAAAGTGGTAGTTCTTTATTCTTGTTCAAGGGACAGGAGTTTTAACCATACAGACAAGCAATTCATTTGAAACTTATTTTTCTTAATAGATATTCATTTGGGGATTTCTGCAGCCTCTCTTTCCCCGGAGTGTTAGATGGTTCTTTTCAGAGCAACAGCTGCAGCAAACCTAGTTAAAATAAAGAGCAGGCAGCACACAGATCCATACATATGCTTTGCAAGAAACAGGCAGCATATCCAGATCTATATGTGTGCCACTCCCCTAGGATATCATAATTGTGTTTGTTCTTTTAATAACTTTAGGCTCCAGTGATCAGAATAAAAATTCTGTGCTGAAGCTAATGCTTCATCCTTGGTCCACCTCACTACCCTGAAATATATAGTAAGCAGACGTAAATAAATGCAGGAGTCTGGCTCCTTCCTTACACCAGACTCCAGCCACGCACATAATAGGTTGCCTGATTTAATTCAGAGTCTCCCTCTTCAAATCTTATTTTAACAAAATATTTGGCTCAGCCATTTCTTTCCGTGCACAGCTTTCCAAGCCCGCCTTCCGGCATTTGGTGAATTGCAGTCTCCCTGATGGGAGCAGCACATCGAGCTTCCTGATTTGCAAGAGCAGTTGGGTTATTTAGACAATCTTGTTCTTCCTAATTATTATATCTACACTTTACATTCATAAACGTTCCCCGAATAATTGAGTTAGTTGAGCAGCTTATTAAGTAGGCATGGCCTTTCAGCAGCTATTGTGACTACAGCATGCCAGTCCTCATCTAATGATTATATATGATTTTTTAATTGCTATAACCAGGCTGCAGAGTACCTTGTGACAGACTTACAGGTTACCAGTATCCATGAGGGCATTGAGACAAACAAAGGTCATAAGTCGCACAGGCTAATGGGACAGTGGTGAGCAGAAAGCCAAACCCCAGTCAGTGCCTAGTCCAATGTGTCATACAACATAATGGCTAAAAGTGAGCTGAACATGCATAGATATACTCCCATTTTCAGTTTCTGACCACCTTGAAAGATTCTTTTCTTACATGATTGACACTATCTTGAACCTTGAGACCAGAGATAACTGCTTTAGGAAGTTATAGAATTACAAAATTCTTTGGGTTGGAATGAATTTTGAAAACAATCTAGTTCTAGCCCTTGTCCCATGGGCAGGGACACCCTTCCACTAGAGCAGGTTGTTTAGAGCCTCCTCCAACCAGGCCTTGAACACTTCCAGGGGTGGGGCATTCACAGCTTCTCTCGGCAACCTGTGTCAGTGCCTCACCACCCAATTCTTGCAAAATTCTTGGAGGCCTTGCTGGATTAGGCAAGACTATTTGTCTTTGTTACATGAAATACATGGGTATTTTTTGCCTCCAATAACTCAAAACCAGTTTCACAATAAAACTCCAAGCTTGGTTGTCGATAATGGTAGTGGAAAAAGAATATTGATATGGTCCCTGCACCAGTTCCCTGACCACCTCATTATGTTGACCCTTTTCTCTTCATCATTACCAGTCTTACTGTCCTCCTGAGACCAACAATGCCCTTTTGTTTCCATATCTCCTCTATCCTTACTTGATTCTCTTCTGTGGCTCTGCTGGGTACTATCTTCCAAACACCTCTCTTAAAATATTTGCCTTTCTTCCTTGCCATTCTGACTGATGGGAGTCACCCAACATGTTTTGATCCAGTGTCGGGTGCCAAAACTGCCTTTGTAGAACTGCCTTAGATCTCTTGTCTCTGTTTTTCCCAGTAATGTCTCTGCCATCACGTCAATCTCTGCCAGGGCCCTGAGGGCACTGACTGGTCCCACCTGGAACCCCCACTCACACCCTCTGCCCATGGCCAGGAGCTCCAGGTAGCTCAGCCTTGGGCTCCCAGACCTCGCCTGGGCTGTGCTGTAGCTGTGCCTGTCTCCAGTCCCATCTTCTGGGTGAACCTTGGGCCAGTGTTGGACCCATTAGCACATTCTACTGCTCTGACTGGGTTCATGCCCTGGCTGCTTCTGGGGCTGTTCGGATATAGTATGTTTACTGAACAGCTCTGCTGAGGCCTTGTGGGACTGTGCCCTGGTCAGTGAGAATGTAGCCCCAGTTCCCTTCACTGTTTTCCTTTCTTTTCCTTGTGAAGTGCAAGCCCCTCAGCCTGTTCTTCCTCAACATACATCCCTATTCTCCATTTTTTTCTGTGTCCTGATTTTCTTCCACATTCTCCCCAGGATATAATTCTGGCTGCTTTGTTTTTTCTCAAGCTGGAATTTATCTTTTTATGACACTTTCCTATTCCCCCATTTTTCCCCTTTCAAGTCCATCTGTCTTTTAAACCCTACCTCAAAACCCCATTTAATTCATTTATTCAAGCTGCTTTCCCCTTTGAGGATTGTCTCCGTGAGGCCTTTGAGTTTAGGCAGTAAAATCCACAGACAAGAGAGCATCTTGCCACACTTGGTGGTCTCAGACATAGTCTGCCCTATCCTTGAACTGAAAATGTTAATCTTTTAACTATTTGTTCCTGGAAAAAGCCACCTTTCTTCATATGTCATTAATTTTCTGTGAATATGTTGCTGTACCTACCAACAGAGAGACTTCGACTAATCTCACCTGGCTTATTGTTAAGAAATACTTGCTCCTGAGATGGAAAGAAGTCTCTCTGCTCATGATTTCTGACTCAAGGCACTTGGTAGCCCACAGGCTGCTTACCAAAGCCATATCAATCATCACACATCAGGTAGCAGTGACCTCCATAGGAAGTTACAAGTTCCCTCACTGAGATATCACACATGGCTTCACCTAAAGTTCCTTCCCACTCACAAAGCAGGTCTGTCCTCCAAGCATTCAGACTTTCTGCTCTTGTAAAATGCAGCATCTTATGCCTGGTCAGCAACCAGATGAAACCAGGCAGGGATATGGGAATGATAACTGTATTGTTTTTATTTTCCACTGTCTTAATGGAAAAAATAATGTATAGATATATGTCCCTGTGCATTTTAAAACTCATTTTCCTATGTCATAGATACAATTATACACACAGTACACCACATACACAAATCTAACTGGAAACTGAGTGAAGGCTGAGGTAAAATAACTGTATCCCATGGAAAAATTTGAGGAAACTGTTACTTCTCAAAGTCTCTGTATGCAATCCTGGCTGAAATATCTCAGCTTTCTCTCAGGAGGCAAAGGATGCTCTCTCTCAGCGTTATCAGCTGTTCTACACGGTATGGAAAAAATACAAGAACAGATATGACAAATTGAGATGAGTTCAGCATTTTTTTTACAGTTCATTTAATCAGTAATCCAGTAAACTTAATTTGGTGCCAGAAACTCACAGGGTTACACTTACTTTTGAAACCCAGCATACCCAAATGAGGGAGGAAATTGCTTTAATGTGATTTATAACGGCAGTGAAGAGTTATATTCTTTTTGGTAATGACATTGTGTGATACATTTTCTCTTTGGGGAGAAAGGTTCTGAAGTGTTTTAAGCTGTCTCATCTACTGTTACAGACTCCAGCGAAACTGTGAAATCCTCACGAGAATCACGACTGTATAAAAATCCAGTTACAACCCACAAGCTTCTCTGCACTTTGGTTGTGCTTTTTTTGTTGTAGATTCTAGGCTTCATCAAACTTCCATGGAAAATTTGCCAGTTTTATAACTCACTGGGCCATTGAAAGGGCTTTAGCTGTGTATTATGGCTGCTGTGTTTGTGGGCTGCTTTTAGGATGAAAGGGGAGAGGCAGAACGCGACGAGGAGGAAGTGCAGCTTGTTCATGACCTACAGAAAATGAATGAACTGGGCAGCACAAAATCTCAGTGTACAAATGGGAAGGACACTACTTACAACCACTCCTTGCTTTGGCAACTGAGAGGGTCAGTGCCACTTCCAGGGCTGGCAGAGGCTGCCTGGAGCTGGTGTCTGTCCCATCCCCCTTGCACAGGTAGCGTGTGGCAGCTGAGCTGCGACAACAGCCTGTGCACTCTCTTTGCCCATGAGATGAAATGCATTAGCTTCCACTTCCTGCAGCCACACTATTTACCAGATGGATTCCTAACAAACAGCAGAACCCAACTGCTGAATTATTTTACATATGCTTGGAAAGCCTGGGAGGAAAATAAACACAAAATAAATTACTAATGAGAATTGAGTGATGCATTTTTGAGCGCAACAGACCCCATCATTATTTCAGAAAACCTCTGTGCGTTACAACTCCATTTAAAAAAAAGTCAAAAATCAAAGTAGTTTCACACTCCAAGTGAGATACAGGTCTAATTTTCACTCAGTAAAAATACGAATCCTGTTCCTATCTGAGCACCTGTTCATTAGCAATGGCGTACAAACGTGTTAAAGCTCATATTGTGCTGCAAATATGCTTCAGCTTCGCCTGCAAGAAATTCCCTTTTCCCTCTTCACTGTGAATCTACATTGCTGCTTCTGTACAACAGCTATTATCATTATTGCTATTAGTAGTAGTAGTAGTACTTTTTCTTTTGGTTTGGGCTTTCAATCTTAGCAGGTGCTCTGGTTTTTTTCAGCTTTTTTTTAAAAGAAACAAGAGCCAAATGAAATTAACGCAGCCACGAGAGGGAGCCTCAGATGTCTTTGTAGAGAAGAAATAGCTATTGACAGTGACAGAAAAATTAATGAAAATAATTATAGTTGAGAAATTGAATTCCAAGAAGCAGTGACTTTGCCTTAAGACCAAATTCTATTTCAGTGTAAGGTTTTGTGAAAAGATGCAATTTATGGCGTAACTGCCTCCTTTCAATATGCAAAGTATTCAGAGGAAGGACAAAAATCTGCCTGGGATAAGAGCAACTTTGATTAACAGTTGCTTAATTCAAAAATGCAGCCACGGTGAGTAGCAGAAGCAATTCAGGCTACTCAAGAGAGCCAGCCCTTTGCAAGCAGATATTAATATATAAATAACAGGAGGGTAGTAGAATAGTACCAAATTTTCATTATCTAGACACAAACTTTTTAATGGATTTCACAAAAGAAAACACGCAGCTTTTTTCCTCTGTGGGAAGTCTGTGTGAGCACAGGTTTTATGTATGTCATGGCTGCCTGGGCAAGAAGGGGATGAAACCAGAGCTCTCCAGAAAAAACAGCAGAGCTTTCTCAGACCTCTCAACATCTTGCATAACTCTATCATGTACCTTAGACAGCTGACCTTCAAAATGTCATAAAAATAGGCAATATTAAAAGTACACTTCTACAGAGTAGCATCTGCACTTCATGTCCTATTCCTGCTGTGGCTCTTCAAAAGAAATCTGCCTTAAAGCATATTTTGCTTAAAGGATAAAAAAAAGGATATAGTATGTTTGCAACTAGTATCTTCAACAGTACATTTAGTGAAATATTCATCACTTGTTCTAGTCCCTGAACTACTTCTGAATTGCTTATGTCATTTTTTAGAAGATACTCACCATATAAAGACTTTTTATGTTGGTATTTCTTAACTAGCATGCTTCTAACCAAGAAATTTTGCCAGAGGGGCTTTACTTCACAATTACAAAAACTTATGTTTTAGTTTACTTGGTCTGGAACTGTGAAACTTCCCTTTCTCTTCCTACTAATGGAGGAAAATACTGCCAGGGAAGAACCAGGCTGATTTCTGCCATGTATGGTACTTACCATACTCCCTCAAGATGCTTCCTGTGCATGCTAGAGGACTCTGTTCTTTCCCATAACTGACACAAATATGCTACTGGAACCCACACCAGTAACACTGGTCAGTTAAAGCTATCTTTCATTCTCATATCCAAATAACTCTGCACAGGCAACCCAAACAGTAACACAGTGGGCGCAATTAGGTATTTAAAAAATCTTGTCCTAATATTTCCCAAAACCCAGAGCTATTAAGCCAGAGATAAAACAAGAATGGAAAATTTCATTTAAATGCTTCAGTACAAAGTGACAGGGCACGGAAAGTAAGGATTCCTACTGAAGCAGCTTTAGCTACAAGCTTGGCTGCCAACTCCACCTTCCCCAATGCAGCACAACCCCTCTTGACTACACATCTGTTCATCACACCTAATATAATCTCAGTTATATAAGCAGCTCCAGCACAAGGCACTGCATATAAATGTTGATGTCATGGTGATTTTTAAAAACAACATTTCTATTAACATTCTGTCTTCAGCCTTCCCAGCTGGCTGACTGCAGACCATTTCCCAAGATGTTCCAGTTCTTCCCTGCAGAGCTTTCTCATGTATCTTAATAATAATTCATAACATTTCTATTGCACCTTTTACTTTGACTCCCACTGACATATTCAGCTGTGACTTCAGAGCAGCAGTAATACTGTTGTAGCTGTGATTGCCTCCAGGATACATCAAGGCAACATTTGTCAGGAAAAGAAATATATCTTACTAGACCAATTAAGATAATTATAAAAAACAGATCATCTCACAGTAACACAAGGCCTTCCCCACAGAATCTGTTGTATTGTCTCTCCTGCAGTTATGAACTACAAAATGCCTGCTTAATGGTGTGCTGGACAGAAGATTGAGTTGATTTGGAATATAACCTAACCTCATTACAGGAGTTATAAGTTTGCAAAGATTTTATATTTTGAACCAGGGCAAAATCTAATCAAACTAGAAACATATTTTCAAAAGCACTTTTCCTCTCCCTCTCATCATTAGACTCTTTGCTGACCTCCTTAACCTTTTCATATATATGTAGATCAGTGAGTAACTATTTACATTTTATGCTGAAAATTAAAAGGCCAAGAAATGCATGCCAGAACAAAGAAGAGAATGTAGATCAATCTAATGCTAAAGCAATCAAGGAGAAAATGAGGTAAAATCACTTTGCAGATCTGTTCCAGCATTTTCCCTCCCCAGTTTCAGGAATGAATACAACAACCAACCACACATCATTATAAATTAGCCTGCCTCTAACAGCATACACACAGGGCCAAAAACCAGTGAGCAAACATCACTGAACATAGTCTAGAAAGTGTAAAAATTGCTTTCCTTTTGGCAAGAATGTAAAATACTATGAATTAAAATAACAGAAACCTTAGTAAAGGGTGATTGCAAATTTCTCCCATTGCCCCAGCAGTACTCTCTGATCCCAAGGAGTTAAATTCTACAATCAAGCACAGTTCAACTTCAACAATCTCATCCAAAACTGGCACCTCTGATGAGACTGTGAAAGGTCATGAGGAGACCATGTGGGATACAGACATCTGAGCAACTGGAAAATCAATTTAACATGTGTGAGTTCATTTAATTATCTACTTCGATGGCAGGAATCTCTTGTCACTGTTGAACTAAGGTCATTGAATCATAGCTTAAAATATAGTATTCTTCATCCCTCTGTCCAGATTCAAGGTTTCCAGGCCATAGTGGCTTTTATATAACCAACGACGAGATGATGCCAACACAGCAGTCATTTCATTGCTACACGATGAAAATGTATCCACACATTCAGAATCAGTTATTGGAAGAAATGTCTCAAAATGCATGTATGTCTGTGAAATCAGTCACTTTGCAACTTCTGAAAAGCTTTATTTCTGTGTGGCATGTGCTTACCATATTTGAGAGATGTTTGGTATAATCTGTGCAATGGAGAATTACATCTAGGACTGATTGCTAGACAACACCTAACTGTAAAGCCAGCATATTCCAGTGAAAGCCAGTTCATTTGACCTTCTGCATCTTGTTTTAACCAAGCCAGGAACACTCCTGCTACGCCATCTGTTCTTACCACGAAAGCAGCAACACAAGGACACTGAAGAAGACGAGCTGTGCTTTAGCACTTTGGTCCTGCTTGAGCCAAGGCAGCATACGGTCATGTTGTGTGTTCACCAAGACACCAGTGCAATGAAATTCCTAATTTCAGCTGAGGACGGTAGCCAGGCTATGCTAAAAACAACGTATCACTCATAACACCAATAACAAGGGTGGTAACAGTAACAGCAAACCACCACAGCACTACCCTGCCTAATGTCTTTGCAGTTTTAATTTTCTGTCATCCCCTTCACTTACACTGCAATACAGATCTTGAACTCTGTATTGAAAGGGTTGCTAAATTGTTTCACCCTGACCAAGTGCTCCATTTATCTGGATAAAAGTTAGAAGAGATATGAAAGGGGAGGAAGAATAGTTACATGTGGCCAAAATTAAGTATTTCTTAGGCCATATTTCCAGGCTGGAATTATCCAGGTTCTGGAACATTAGCAAAAATATCCACATGTGTGTATACAAATCTTGCTGGATACACTTAAGATTTCAAATAGCAGGTCTGAGATCTGCATCTGCTTCCTTACGTTATGAGTACACCACAGCCTTGCACCCAGCTTGCTGTAAGTCCATGTACTTTGGACATGACCTGCACATCACATTCAGCCATTCCGTAACTATACAATGTCTGTATAACAGTGTGTCTCCCACACTTCTCATTTCCCTGACAGGACTGATGGACAAGTCTGACAGGGAGGCTTCCTCTGATATATGCTGATATTTGATATATCACAGAACAGCAGAACTGCTGAGGCTGGAAGGGACCTCCTGATCATCCAGTCCACAGCCCCAGCTCAGCCAGGGACACCTGGAACAGGCTGCCCAGGACTGTGTCCAGTACTTGAGTACCTCCCCAGACAGACTCCACCACCTCTCTGGGAAACCAGTGCTTGGTCACCCCCACAATGAAAAACTGTTTCCAGATGTTCAGAAGAAACCTCCTGTGTTTCAGTCTGTGCTTTTTATCTCCTGTGCCGCCATCAGCCACCACTGAAAGCCTGGCTCTGTCTTCTTTGTCCTCCCCATTCAGGTTATTTTTACACATCACTAAGAGCTTCCCTGAGCTTTCTCTTCTCCAGGCTGAACAGTCTCAGCTCTCCTGGCCTCTCCTCACAGGAGACAAGCTCCAGCACCTCTCTCTTCCCAGTGCAGCCCAGGATGCTGTTGGCTGCCTTTGCTGCAAGGGCACACTGCTGGCTCATGGTGACCATGTCCAGCAGGACCCCAAGCTCCCTCTCTCCAAAGCTGCTTTCTATCTGCTCAGCCCCAGACCGACTAATAAGACTTGTAAGTGTCGGAAAATGAACTCCCCTTTAAAATGTGTTTCTGCAAAACACCAGACTTGGATGTTGATGCACAAATGGCAAAGAAAAAAAGAGATCCTTTAGACTAGACCAGGCAGTGGAATTTGTTACAGCCAACTGTGAAGTGTTGATGAGTCAAATACGAGACTTGAAGTGGAGTGCTCAGCTTGCAGCTATCCCAGCTTAAAACATTCCTCTCAGACATTCACATAGAACCAGAACAGACAGCTACAGTCTTCTGCTTTGAAAACATCTCCCTGGTGTACTTTGGTAAGATCCCACTCTCTCCTGTACAACAAAAGAAGATAAATAGTGATGAACACCAGTTTTATACCTCCTATGAAACACAACTCATCTTCAACCTTCTACATCCATCATTTCAAACACAGAGATGAAACTTTCACTGGGCTATCTCGATTCTCACGTCTGGCCAAGGAAAAAGCGAATCCTGGAAAAGGAAAATATTCTACACAATTTGCTACATCGTGAAGATTGCTTCCAAAATCAAAGGCAAATGATCAGTAGCCTGTTGCAGCCTGAAGTGTCTTCTGGATTCTTAATTCAATATCCACATAGTTTCTGTAACTATAAAATCTCCTTCCATGGTTAAAGGCTTCTTCCATGACTTGAAGACATGGCCAAAGGACACTGTATCTTTCTCTGGATCAACTACTCTCTCCCACTGTACACGGCGGCAGACGGAAACTACAAACTTCACAACTAAGGGAAGGAAGAACACATTCCCAATGACCCAGTATGCCAGGAGCCAAAATCAAATTGATTTTCCAAATCACACAGTGAGAAGGTTGCACCCTCTCCTGAAATTGCCCCTTCATGGCCACAGCAGTGTTCCTAGGATCAAGATCCCAGAGACAAGGCCTCCAATACAACAGATGCAGTGACAAAGCGTGGCAGAATTCCACTCTTCTACTGAGATCTCACCTATGGAATATGACTGTGATCTCAAAACTTACTATCACCAGAATAAAGCAAAAGGCTCACGTCACAGTAGCTCATGATTCTATAGGAATTTTCTCAATGAGAATAAATGGAGAAAGCATCAATAAAAATTTTGCCACAATGCACTCTTGCTTAATGCACTGCAGAGGAAAGGGGAAATACATATGGTCCGTGTTTCCTTTTCTGACCTTTTTTTCACAGAAAGCTCTAGTCTTAGACATCTGCACACATCAGACAGATGCACAAGGGCAAACAGGTTAAAAAAGTGAAAGTCTAAGTGCATGGTTCACAATATTTCTGCAGTTCTCGCTCAATGCAAAATTCTACTGAATATCAGATTAATTCTTTTGTTGAAAAATGAATGCAGGATTGATTACCTATGACCTCTGCATCTCAAAGGACTGTACCTAGTACAAGGACAGACTGTAAGCTACAAGTGATCACACCTTCCTTCCAGGAGACTAAGACAGTGATTTAGAAAGCGCTAGTCTTCAAGAGGTATTCAAAACAAAGAATATCTTGAGTGTTCAGTTTTGAGGATGATTCTAAAGAAATATATGATTTAACATATTTCACAATTTAAATCCTTGTAACACAGACCTATTAGACAAGTCAGAACTTTCCAGAGTCTGAAACAGAGCAATCAGAATCCATGTGTGCATGATTGCTTATAAACCAAAATGTTGTATGAAACACATATAGGGTATAAAGGAAACTGAGATGGGAGACCAGCTCCACTAATTTCTTCAGCCTACACAGACATATGCCCAAAGGATAAAACTATCATCTTCTAGATATTATATCTATTCTGCACCATTTTAATTTCTAAGCAGTCAGATCTTTTGCCCAAGGAGTCTTCCAACTTGGCACTGCTAACACGTCCCTGGAAAAATCACATGTTCATTTCAATATTGAATAGAAACACAATTTACTAACAATTACTTCAACTACTTATTCCTCCAGATTTCAAATATCAAGCCACAGCTTTGCACCCTTGAAACAAACTCACTCTGCAGGCAGGGTATGGGTTAGATTCTCAACACTGTGTCCCAGCGAACCAAGGTGCACCAGGATGTCTCAGCTGCTCCTGCAGGACAAGTCCCACAGGCAGTGGAATTGCAGTGGATCAGCCCATTTGGGGCAGGCCAGGCACAGGCATTGCCTTCATTTCACACAGCAGCTGTTTGGTGTGGACATACAAACCTGAGAACAAGACAAATCCAACACTATGGCAACCGATTCCAAGGGTACGTGGAGGCACAAGCGGCCCCTGGAGAATTCACATGGCAAGGGCAGAGCAGGGACAGCATCTGTGAGCAGAAGTGGTGACCACTTCAGAATGGGACCAGTGCCCTCCTGCACATGCAGAAGACATATTCATGAATAGTGAGGTGTTCGTCCTGAACAATCAATCCTAGGAACTGTCACCTGCTCGGGTGGAGTGGATAGAAGATCCACGCTTAAATAAATATAACCTGTTTGATTTAAAAAATCACTGCCTCCAGCAAACACTTGAGTATATATTTACATGAAAAACAGAAGAATGAGTAGGCAGAATACAATATTTCACTCCACTCCAGAAGCACATTGCATAAAAATTCCACAAATACAAGCCTGGAGCAATGTCAAGATTATTTCACTGCCTACTTAAAACCTGCAATTTTGCTGTTAAGCTTGATGTTTGGAGCAAGATTCATTAATGGTTTAACAAGAGGTGAAACCACTCACAGAACACAGCTGGTTTTGGTAGCAGGGGACACATGACCTCACCCAGAGGCTGTGGGAGAGGTTCAGTTCTCAATTCAGAGTCAGAAGCTGGATTCAAAAGCAGGGAGACATCACTAAGAGCCACTGCTGTTAAAAGGGCAAGACGATGCAGGCACTGCCCTTGTTCAGCAGGCAGCAGGTCTGTGAGCAGTTTTGCAGGGAGAGTAAAGCAGAACTGAACAGCATGGCTGAAGAGCAGTCCTCTCATGGGCTTGGCTAAGACGATCAGACTGTGCAGTTCCAGTTCTTAACATTTATCCATTAGAAACCTTTTCAGCTTAGGTCATTCAACTCATAGCACGTACAGAATTATCTACTGACAAATAACCTTTATAACATTTAAGCACAGGAGCACATCTTCTAAAAACCAGTCAAATTTAATATTTTCCTGCTTGCAGCTGACTCATTATGTGACACGAACTTTATATTTAAATCCAGCGTGTTTGTGTGCACAGTATGTCTCTTGGTATTTGCTTTGGTTTTTCAAATATGTTGTTAAGTGAAAAATATTCTGCCGTACAAGCCAAAGATGCTGAACACAGCAAGCTACTGTCTTAAAATACATACTAACTTTTCAACTGCTACATTGCATAAATAGGTATTTAGAGGCTGTTTAAAAGCAGTTATTTATGTAACAGCTCATAATAAACCCTGTAGCAACAGTACCATTTTCATGCAAATTTGAACTGAATGCCTTTTAAAAATATACTTCTTTTGTCTAATATACTTACACAAAGGTAAAGCAGTTCAGAAAACAAAGTTACTGAGCTGCGCAGATCTCAATATACATCAATTTTGTGAATATACTGGGTCAGATTCAGCAGTGTCACAAGTCCAGAGATGTCAGAATATTCTGTAATTAGTATTTCCTGCCTTTGCACAAGCTGGGCAGATGGTCACATTTCAAAGAGATTTCAGTACAGTGGCCAGAAGCCCTTCGTCACTAATGGTGCCATATGATTGAGGTGTCTTAGGTCAGGATCTGGTTTCAAAAAATGCTACAAAATCACAACTTCCATGGACTTTTACTAGAAATTTGGGATAAATCACCTCTGAAAATTAAGTCCTTCAATTAAATTAGTGGTCTCCGGTGCTTTTTTTTTTTACATTAATAACATTTGATCTTGAAATGCCACCTCATGTGTCAGGGCTCAGCCCCAGGCGAAGATTTTTCATTAAATGGGAAAATAAATGCTTAGAGGACAAACTATGGAACCTAAAAGAAATTCAAGCCATCAGTGCAAATAAACTGGAGTCATAATCTAGCCTTCAGAGAGACCCAGGGTCTCCCCTGCTCAGTTTTATAAGTTACAGATCAAGTAGGGCAGAAAAGTTCTGCTGTGTAGGCATTAGCCTGCTACAGCTGAAGTCTATTGAACCGAAATATCAATTTCTAAATTGGCACAAAGTTAAAGAAAATTGAAAAGTGAGTTAAATTTTATATTTTCAAATGCTTTCAGTGTATCTCTAAAAGCACGCTCCTAAATGGATTATCCATGGGACAATCTGTGCAGAGCCAGGAGTTGGACTTCCCACTTCTTTTTGGGCCCCTTCCAACTCAGAATATTCTACAATAAGAAACTGTTCCACGGAAATTTGGAAACTGAATTTCTCTACTTAATTGTGACATTTTACTTCCCATCCAGTACTCCTGTAGTCTTCACTGAACCAGGCAACACTCAGAAAATACACAGGGGAGGCCACAGCCACTTTGTGGGACAACTGTTGCTAAATGTAAAACTTTCAGGGATGGTAGAACAATTCCCTCTCTTTGCTGACTCAGTACCGGCTTTTCCTTCAACACTGACAGCAATTACTGGGAATTAATGTCAAGTGGCCTAGGGCTGTGGGACAGACAGGCATCCCTCAAGAGTATGGTAAGAGAAGGCCTCCAGGTGAAAGGAGCTTCAGACTTGGAGCTAACAAGTGCTGATCTACTGAGGGAAGAAGGATCAACGATCAAGTACAAATCCCTGTCGTGCTCAGCCCTCTTGAATATACAGCCACTCAATATTAATTTTCCTTTTTTTTTTTTTTTTTTTTTTTTTTAAAGGTTCATTTTTCNNNTGACATTTCAACCCCCTGCTCCTATTTCTGGCTGCATAATTTTGCATCCTGTATTCCCCATGTATAAAGAACAGGATTCTTGTGTGCAAGTATATTTTTTTCCCCCAGCAACGCATAAAGGAGTGGGTGTTCACATATGTGTAAGGCATATGTGCAAGAATTCACCCACATTAACATTTTTGGGTTGTCAGTGGCTAGGTCTGTGTGCAAGTAATCATAAGACAGGTTGAGACACAACACAGAAATCTGTCCCATCTGCAAAACTAAATCAATCTTGCTGTCAGCAGAGATTTAGCTCACAAAGAGTTTGAGTCTTAAAACACGTTATTGACTTAAAGGCCATGTTGGTAAAGAAAATGGTATAAATTCTCACCACAGTATTATATCCTTCATTTAAATGCCTAACAGAGGGGCAAGCCAACAAAAAACACAGCTGTCCAAAAGTTTCAGGTGTGTAGTTCAGTGACCACTGCTAAACCAAGGGGACCAGGATTCTTTGAGCAATTCACCTTACACACATTGGGGATATTATCTGGGGGTTTTTTTACCTGCCAGCTCAGGGTTTTTTTGCATCTAAATAGTGTATTGCAGTTGACACAATTCCCTCTCTCTGAGGAGCAGAGAGAAAAGAAGTCTTCTGAGTTGTGCTTCTCTGTCTGCTCGGGGGATCTGAGGAAGCAGGGAGAACAGATGGGCAAAGTAGCATGTGCAAAAGCATCTCTGAACCCAGCAAGTCACTCAACAGAAGATCTACAAGGGACCCTTCAGCTGTCACTTTCCCAGAGGTATCACATAACATTTTTGGGGCTGGGTTTTTGGATTTTTGGGGCTTTTTTATCACCGGCATTATAATATATTAAGCTGAAAATGAGAATACCTGTGGGACTTTTGGCATTGACAGCAGTTAGTCCAAGAAACCAACAGGCTCTGCCCGCAGGGCCAAAAATGATGAGCTTCCAGGAAAGGGCTGTGACTCCAGAAGTGCCCAATTCTGCTGTACAGAAATCACTACAATGAGCATGGAGAAGATACAGCTGAGTTCTGTTCCCACCATGGCATTTTATTTCCTGAGTCTGGGTAGCTCCTCACAAGAAAAAGGAATTACATCCTAGCGGCATTTACCACCCACAGACCCTGACAGATTTAGCAAGAGGTACGGTGATTCAGTACACAGAGGGTGGATTAAAAATAGTGACGTTGTGGCTAAGTTGCCTCCACTGTGTCTCTAAACACTGACAGCCTAAAAGCAGCCACTTACAACACTTGAAAACTATCTGTGCTATTGGAATTGTGCGTCCACACACTAAGGTCATGAAACATCTCCTGGACATGAAGGTGACGAGGCCAGAAAAAAGACAATCTGGCCAAAAAATCCTGACTGTACAGATAGTTACTGAACAAAACCACTACTTCCTACCCTATGCATCACAGCTTTAAAAACAGATGAGCCAAGAAGGCAAGCAGAGAGAGCAGCACAGCACAAACTCAGTAGCATCACTGTGCCCCAGGATATAATAAAATGGATAGAGAGGAGCTCAAATATACAGAGAGATTGCTCTACCTCCACTTTCTGCAATCAGTATGTTTGTTCTGGGATAAAACAAACATCCATAATCCATACTGAAGGAATGCTGGACTGCATCTCATACTTGAGCAACTGATCAAGAAATAATTTCTCCCTGTGCAAGTCTTACCTTTGTAAGTCTGCCAAGGTCAGTGTCACTTTAGGTTATCAGCTGTTGAAGTGCTGGCTAAGTCAAACTGCCTAGAGCAAGCTTTAAACTTACATACCCAACTCCTTTGACAAAACGTCTGTGTCTTACTTTATCTGAATTTGCAATCCCCTGATAATGCAAGGCACATTCTTCCCCTGTGCTCCTTACTCTCTGCCCTTACTTCCCTTTCTGGCTCAGATAAATCTTCCATATGTAGCAGACCAAGACTTCACTATGGAGAATATACAAGCATCACTCAGTTGACATTCACCATCATATGTCCCTCTTAAGAGATAATTCAAATTAGATTTAAATCCTGGTAAATTGGGGGTTTTCCATTAAAAGGTTGCTGTACGTGCAGTTTCTTAAAGTGATTAAAAATATTTTTTCTTCAATTCACCATAAAACCAGTAATTTCTTTATCAAGTATGCTGCATCACCATTATGAGCCACAGATTAGGACCTAAACCCCACTATTCAGTAATCTGAATGCAGGTTTTTGCTTTGGTCACAGTCTTAGCATGTATCCCAAAGGCAGTAGCACCTCTCTGGTCTGCCCCATACCTTCACAGTAGCTCAGGCCCTTTGTTTCACTGAAAGTTTAGGGACTTCAGGATTATTACAGTGCTTAAGCTAATTCTAAAGGAGTTCTTAAACTCCAAAGTTGCTTCACTGCTTTTTTAAGGTGTAAACATGTTTTTTCCTTCAAATCTGACAGTATGACCACTCGCTTTTACTTAGAAATTCAATGTTAGAAACTGGAACTGCTTGGGTGCAACAGAGGATTTTAATGACCAAGTATTTCCCAGGTAACCCTGGCAGGAGCAGAGGCCATGCAGCCTGGTAGGCTTTGCAGCACTCCATGAGATTAGGAGCAAAAGCTTTCAGAAATCAGAGCACTTTCCCAAACTGAATCTGGATCAGTTATTCCATGGGAAAATGTGATTTTTCCTTTATTATAACAATACCACATAAATAAATAAATAAATAAATTAGCACTCTGAACGAAAATGGAGAAAATATTTATATCTTAAATAGCACAAACCAAATCCACAGACTTCTGTGTTGCTGTTTCAGTTAAATCAGCCACATTTTCTACTTTGGCTGTTTCCAGCAACAATTCAAGTTGCAAAGTCTCTGTCCTGTGCAAGGGCCTGTACAGTACCAGAAGGGCAGAAAGCCATTCTCTCAAGGAATGAGCCTATTGTGAATAGAAGCCAAACAGATGCATGGCATCTTGCAGAAACCTGGTTAAAAACAGAAAGATGAACATTAAACCTCTCAGCAATATCAGATTGTTCAACAAAAGGCACAGCTGGTACGGAAAGATGAACCTTTGCTCCACTGTCTCCTCTTCAGAGCTAAAAAGAATAGTGAGTCATGCCAGTAGCAGTTTTGCTATTTAGCTTTACAAATTCAGGTCAGTAGGCTCAGCTGGACAGAATCTTTCCCTTCCTACCA
>VYXD01004402.1:0-17207 GCA_013397195.1 Hylia prasina
CCTTACTTTAAAGACTCAGAATCTAAATTCTACAGACTCAGAAAAATATCATATTGATGACTGACATTTAAACCAAACGCAAAAATCTGAGATCCCAGATTTTGAATCTCTTTCCCTTCTGTCAAATGGTGCTTTTTAGTAAGCAGAGATGACTTTGATTTAATTTTTCACTAAGTTCTCTCCGCCTTATTTTGTTGTCCATCAAGCAAAAAATATTAGTCATCACTCAACAACAAAAAAAAATGGCTAAAATAGAGGTCTGATATATATCAACTGCTGGTTTTCTTATTGCAAATCAAGAGAATACAATTTTCACAAATTTGCTTAGGCTCATAAATTCTCATGCTCAGAGACACATCTGGGATTTTCAAAGCCACATCAAAGCATAAGCCCTGTCACTGCCACAAGAGGAGAAACATTGCTGAAATCGTCGGCATTATGCATACCCACTTCCTTCCCTTTGATGACATCAACAACATCAAAATGGGTTCAGCTCTCAGAAAGGAGTGTTGTGTCTCAGTCATAGGTGTTTGGGCCAGAGGGAAAACTGTGGGGAGAAACTATCCACCTTCAGGCTATGCAGTAAGGTCACCAACAAGCAGTTAAAAGCAATTTATTGCATCATCCTCTCTTCCAAGCTTTCGGCTTTTCATTATGTCACACAAGGAAAAGATTTTTCATTTAGCAGAAATGCTTGCTGTGTGGCAATTGTCACATCCTTGGAAACAAACAAACAAATCAACAAAAACAACAAAACCAAAAATGAACAACCTAGAAGACTGGAACTATTTTAGAAATATATGAAAAGAGAGAGAGAAATTCTCAGAACATAGTGATTTTTTGTGGCCATTGCAACTGTCAGGAAATAGAGCTTCTTGATAAAAAGGAGAAAGAAAATCTGATATAGTCTTACTGCCATGAGATTGCTCAAATGAATAAAGGACAAATGGAGACACTGGGGAGAAGGAAGTATCTCCCACTTAAAAGTATTTCCAGTCTTAACAAAATTAAAATGTATCTTATCTACCTTAATGAGTAAAATAGGATGGAAAATGGGGAAAAGAAAGATTACGGTTAATGCAAAATATTTCCTGTTTAATAAGATAGAACTTTGGCACGTGCTTCTACAAATGCCATAGATCTCTGCACATTCAGGAGCCATCATTTCCACACTCTGATGTTTAGGTTGGTCTCAACTCCTTACCCAGGCCCCTACAAACAAGCCACATTGTGGACATCAGAGAACTAAACTGTGATGGCTCTGTTGCAAGACATTAGAACTCCAAAATGGATGGATTTGAGCAGCCTCAAAATTTAATTTGATGTGTTTAAGTCAATTGCATAAGCCATCACTAGTCACTCTATGGCAAAAGAAAGGGAAATTGCACAGTTGAGCAATACAGAAAACTGACCACAAGTCTGATCATCCAAACTAGCGACAGGCAGAGAAGCCACCTGGATGTTAATGTGATCAAGTCTCTGCAGACAGAAAAGATGCATTTACAAGGGCCCAGCCATAATTACATAAGCTAAGGCAGCATGTAATTATTTGATAAGAGGCAACTACTTTCCATTTTGGCCATAAACCACATGTAACCATCTCATGACTTCCTACTGTCATGCTGGAAACACATTTTTTTAGTTTTGATATGATTGGTGAAATAAAACTAAACTCCACAGACAGCTAAAATTTCAGTCCCTCTCTCTGGAACATCTGCTGGAAGTGTGAAGGAACACAGTACAGAGGTTTCCTCTGAGCTTATTCTTTGATTTAACACTACCAAATGCCTTAAAAAATTATACTGTACTTGCTAAACAACTACTCTGAAAGAGAAGCTACACATCTTGGGAGGTAAAACATAATATCCCAGTTCCTGTGAGACACCACTAGCATGACCAAGTTGACTGGGCTGCCTGGTGATGAGCATGTAGGATAAAAGCAATTTGTTCAGAGACCATTTCCATTTTTCCAACTTTGTGACTGCATTCAGACATTGCAACTAATTCTGGGAATGTACTAGGGCCAGTTAAGAATTGAAAAGCCTAAGAAAAACTATAAGATCTATTAAAAAAAAACAAAAAACAAACAGCTAGACAAATATAAATTGACATTTAAGAAGTTGTCAAGACTTGCTATACCTACCACAAATATAAGTCCAGTCCAAGTCAAAAAAATCCAACGTCACTGACTCAGGGAGAAAAAAAGAAAAGACTCTCTGGAGCAAAGCTGACATAGGTCTGATTATGCTGACAGAAGAAAATAACGTACTTGTTCTAGAATATTATTCTAACTTCTCTGACAGCTTACTAAGAGACATTATGGCTAAACAGGTAATCAGACATGCCAAATCTGTTTTTGCTAAATATAGTACACCTGCGATCAAAAAGTCTGAGAGTGGACTACAGTTTTATAATTTACTGATAGGAATTAAATATATTAAGCAGTAAAGAGGCCCCAGGCATCCATCCTGTGGTTTCATGAAGTTGTCTTCTTAGAACCATAGAATCATATAATTGTTTATATTGAAAGAAACATTTTAAGAACATGGAGTCCAATCATTAATACAGCACTGTCATGTCCACCACAAAACCACGTTCCTAAGAGCCACATCTGCATGTCTTTTAAATAGCTACAGGTATGATGACTGAATCACATCCTTGGGCAGCCTATTCCAAATCTTGACAACCCTTTCCATAAAGGACTTCTTCCTAATATCCAACCTAAACCTCCCCTGACACAACTTGCAGGCATTTTCTTTTGTGTTGTTGTTGTGAATTGGTAGAAGAGACTAAATCCCACTTCTTTTTAGATACTTTCAGAGAGCAATAAGGTCGTCTTTTCTCCAAACTAAACAACCCCAGTTCTTTCAGCTGCTCCACATCAGACTTATACTCCAGGCCTTCCCCAACACCACTGCCCTTTGCTGGACACTCCAGCATCTTTCTTTTTGTGAGGAGCCCAACCTCTTAACCAGGACAGTCTGCCTTCCAGAAGTCCAGGATGTCAGTGTTGCTGACCCCATCCTGCTTACTTCTCCAAGAATCAAAAACNGATGCCATCGTGGGAGTTTGCTACAGACCTCCCAGACATGATGATATCCATGGGATCCTCAGGACATTGAACAAGACCAGGTGAAAGGTGTCCCTCTACTCTACTCTGGTGAGANCTATTTTATCATTGTTACTACGCCCAGGGCAGCCTCTGACCATCATATCACTGACCAGCTGTGGCTGCCTGTGGCCCTATGTGATGGGTGTCTACATCAGCGGACAAGGGAAGGGATACGGATGTCATTCATCTGGACTTCTGTAAAGCCGTTGACATGGTGGCCATCTCCAAACTGAGATGGATTCAACAAGTGAACTCCTAGATGGAGAAAGAATTGGTTTAATGGTTGTCCCATTGCTCCAAGTTGAGCTCAAAGCTTTGGCCCAGTCCCAGAGGTTTGACAACACAAGTGTAAGGGAAACCCGGTGAGATTGGNAAGCTCTAGACAACCAAAACACTCCCTAACACACCTACCTCATCACCTCTCCTTCTTTGCCTTCTGATGAGGTTAAAATCTGTTGCAGCTGTTTCTTGGTTCAAGAAACCAAACCATGTTCCTTCCTGTTTATTCCCTCATTATTCCCTGCAGCTGGAAGGATAGAGGAGATGACTTCTTGTGCTCCTGAGCCCTTAGCCACTCATCCCAAGGCCCTCAAGTTTCTCCTGGTGGCTGTAGGACTTGTAATTTCATGAGTGCCCAGCTGGGAAATGAGTAGTGAATAATGATTTCAGGGCCCTACCAGAGAAGGTCCTCCCCTTCATGTTGATAACTGGGCCCAAGGGCAGCAGCAGTGTTCCCTAAGGAATGGGGCTGGTCTGTGGTCATAGACACACCTGCTGTGCTGGGCAGGAATTAGTCCCCCACTCTGTCCCTTCAGTCAGTGTGTTCAGTCAGCTGGGGAGAGGATAGGGATGTGTGTCCTGCCTCTCTGCCTGTTAGGTCTGTCTCAGGGAAGTCTGGGTGCAGTACCAGTCTGTCTCACACTCCCTAACACTTCTCAAATTACTCCTCTCCTCCTGGAGTGCTGTCACTAAACAGAAGAGCTTCTCTGCCTGGGTGACCTCCCACTGGCATAAGAGCAGCACACACCCTGCAGCTGGTTATTCTCCCAGAGCTCTGCCTGGGTGGCTGCCTCAGCCATGGTGGGCGTGGAGCTCACAGAGGTCATGCCTTTCTGCCCTGGCCACACCATTGCTCTCTGACAGAGCTGACAGGGCTTCAGTGCCCTTCCTGCATGCCTTTCCGAAGGAATTGCCACCCAAACTGCCGGGCTATGCCCTGACAGCTGTTTTCCCACCTTGCTGGTGTCACTCCTGGTTGCTAGTGCTCCCTATAAGTTCTTATTTCATAGGTGCAGAGACTTGGCCACCATTGCCATTGGCCCCATCTGGCTTCTGTCATCCAAAGCCGTGTGATCTGTGGGCTTCCAGCAGCTCTTCCATCTCCTCCTGAGCTTTCCTCAGGTCAGGAAACTCTGTTGTGCACTGTGCCAGAGTGTTCTGCTGCCATTCCTGCCAGGACCAGAGCTGCTCACCTCAGCAACCTCGGGAAGACCAAGTGGAAGATGCGCTGACAAAGGGGACAGAAGCAAAACAAAAGGGACATTTTTGCCGAAGAAACCATCACAAAAACACCAGACAGGAAAGGAAGAAAACTCAAAAAGAATAGCTGTCCCAGGAGAGTTGGATCTGGTACTTCAGAGTAGCAATGGCACATTTTAAAGGAGTCAGTCCTGGCAAAAATGGGATGAGTGAACAAGCACAGATTCTAAGTACTGATGAAAGTCCCAATACTACTGATATGTCAGGAGAAACTCAGTAATTTAGGAAATATAGAGTCCTAATTCAATTTAAAATTGTTAATGGAGTAAGTAGGATGGTTACAGAATATGATGGTTAAATATGATGGTTTATATACACAAATATTTGTATATTTGTGACAGGGTTTCATCTGCCTACATTTTATAATGTTGGGTTGTTTGGGTTTTTTTCCTCTTGCCTAGGACAGTAAAGCAGAACAAATGTTGGGTATTGCACCTTTCAATGGAAAACACAGGCATTGATTTATACCGCCTTAGACACTTAAAATCAGGATCAAAACCTAAGCAAGTAAAACAAGATCTGTTTCTGTCTAGCGGAGAAAAACAGACACCTTCATAGGATGCTTTTCCACACTTCAAGCCAGCAATCTAAACTGGGAAAAAGTTTTTTTCCTCTCTTTCTCTGTCTCTATCTCCCCATGGGCTATACAGGGAACACAGACGGGAAGTGAGGCTTAAGTGTCTTACGGTGTGACATTTAGAATCACGGGCACTGAATCCTGTCCTCAGCCTCAAGGATGATGCTTGACTAACAGTATCCCTAGGAGACAGCTGTTTTCTATGACCTTTTCAGTGACCTTAGGCCAGGCCTTCAATAAGAAAGCTTTTTATCACTTCACCAAGGACTCCTACATGCTACAGGAGTCCGCTCTATCACCCTTTTGCGACACTGGATCAATTTCCCTGAGAGTCTCTACTACAGCTAGTTTCAAGGTCCCAAGTTAATTTTCTTGGTATTTTCATTTCCACACCTCTTGGAGTCCTCCTTTGCAGCAAACCAAAACCCAGGGAACAAACCCAGGGACAGGACATCTGCATTTCCCTTGGGTTTCATCTGTTCCCTCATGCATGGGGCTATTGGCTACAACTCTGTGCATATAAGATCAGGTTGCTTTGCATAGTGTCTAGCTCAGCATTACCACTCGGGTCTGCAGCTGTGTCCTCTGAAATGCTAACGCCACGGCACTCTCGAAATGCTCCTGGGTGGCTGCTGGGGCTGGAGGTACTGCCTAGGCTTCTGCATCCCATTTTGAATCAGGCCCATGGTAGATAGCAAACAAGCATTGCTACCATCTGATGGTTGCTTGGGGAAGTGAGTTTCGATGCTGCAAATGTTCGTCTCCGAGAAAAAAACACCACTCCCCGTTGCATGAAGGAGCGCTGTGCTGGCAGCTTCCTGGCTTGCAACAGGAAAGATTCCGAGACTTATATTTTATTTCTAGCTTCTCTCACATGACTCAGAGGAAAACAGTCAGTGTAGAGGAGTAGAACTGAAAACTGAAGTCTTTTATATAATTACTCATGTGAAGGACAAAGGTATATTTTTAACTTAGATATTTTACTCCAGGGAATTTTAAAAAATTATATTAAAAAGTTATTTTATTAACAAAGGGAAGCATTCATTATTTTCATAATACATTTTCACTAGGGGGAAGGAGGAAAATCACTAAAAGGGTCCTTTTGTTTCTTTCAAAGACGTTTTCTTTAAAAATTGCCTTCCTCTTCAGTATATGGATAGATCGAGGGATTACTTTTTTTAGTTCTTCTTCATTGTCTCAATGGCATATCTTATATACTGGGAAACTGAGGCACTGAGATATTAAAGTTTAAAATCACAGATTCTCTATGAAAATGGCCAGTACCTGACCTTACAGTGTGGTTCACTTTACACTCCTTTTTACATGTTCAAAATCCAGCTGTAGTGAATTCATCTGTCACTGAAGAATCACCATTTTCATCAATTAGGGTAATTGTCCTTCTTGCAAATATTGTGTGGCCACAATGGTTTTTGCTCACAGCACAATATCCATCCTCACATCCTTCTTGCCATCTTGTCCCACACTCCATTCATTTTTAATTAAATGCATCAGCTGTCCAGTCCATTTTTAAATTCTCTCCTTTCCTCCTCAACAGTACCTAATTCCAATTTATTTTTCACTTCTTCTCCTCTGTTTTTCCTGCCATATAAATTTCTTGTCCTGAGCTGTTTCCAACATTCTCAAGCCAGGTTTCTCTTTCTCACATGTGCAGCAAGCAATTTCCTCATCTTCTCCAAGCCAGGCTCACTCCAGGAGAGGAGAAAGGATGTATACCAGGGAAAGCACAGGAAAGTCACTGAATTCAGGTACTGAAATGCTGAGTTTCATGGCCCACCACCCAAACTGCAGTTGAAGCTGAAATTGAATTTAGCAGCTGAAATTTAAGATATCTCAAAAAGCTCAAGGAGCTTGTCCATTTTAGAGGCCTGTACACCAGTCAAGTCCTGGTCACAGCAAGTGACCCACTGAGATCTTGAATCTTTACTACAGCTTATCAGAGCTTTAGAGCTAAATTAACAAAATATTACTAGAAACCTGTAGATATGATAAGCAATATATTTTTCTCTAGTCTTGGAATCTGAAAAGAATAGCTAGTGATTTTGGGCTTTTTAAGGGTTTATTGGCTAATTTTTTTTTTTTTTTTTTTTAGGCTTTTTAGGAGGGGAATACAAGGTTGCTGGTTGGTTTTCATTGTTGTTTGTTTTTCTTTTGCTTAGTTGTTTCCTCATTTTGTTTTTCTGTTGGCTTTTTGGGTTCTTTTGTTTTGTTTTATTTTGTTTGTTCTCCCTAAAAATACATACAAGTACCGAAAATGTTAGAGCTGTAAGGAACTGGACTTAGGGCCAAATAATGGGTAGTCTCATGAACCTTAGGAAGGAAGGAGAAAACCAGAGCTGCTTATCTGAGAGAAAAGGCCTATTTTTTTAAGGTGACAAGACCCAACAGCATCTCATGAATCCATTATCTGAACTATTATCTGCTTTACAAAATGCCAAACTCTCCACTTAAGGAATAATTAGAGTTGCAAATTGCCATCGTTTGCATAGTTTACAAATCAGACCATTTAAAAATCCTACCTATTGAAAGCACTGAGGCTTCCACATTGCTCACAAAATAGACAAATGCACGTAAGTTATCAAGAAATGGACATTTAAAGTGGTGCTACACTAAGAAACCAATTTTTGTATTTATTTCTTATCCTGATTTTGGTACCTAAATATACCCTGTAAAATAAGAAATGCTTACAGTATAAATTCTTTGTAAAATTTATATGTATGGGAAATCTCATTTGAGGTAAACTGACATGTATTTTTTATACAAATTATGATTTGTTCCTGGAGCAAATGCATTTGTTTATGAGTTAAACAGTAAAAGGCTTTTGTGTACCTAGATCTTTGTGCATAATCTGAAGAGTGTCAGTTCTTCAGAGTTTGTTACAGAGCAGTTGTTTTTTCCATAATGGTGCTTATGCATTCTTTTTTTTAAATACCATTATGCGGTTTTAAATTCTTTTCTCCTTATGAGGTCTGGAAATCTCCTTCTCCATCTTAAAGTGAGAGAAAACTTAGACAAGAGAAAGCTTCATGATTTACTCACAGTCATACAGGTAGCCATAAGGCAGCTGAACAGGGTTTTCTGTGCAATGGGGGCAATATTTGCTCTCACTCCATATGTCCTAAAAATAAATTATTTGCCCACTGGCAGGGCTTAATATTTTTCAGAGGTGTCCTCACTTACCAGGTGACATAGCTTGGAGTCTTAGAAGGAAAAACTGCAGTCACTGTGCTGAAACCAACAGTTCTTACACAGACTAAAGCATAGCCTCTGAAATCCTTGCAACTGCTAGTAACAGAGCCAGAATGTCATAGCACCTTCTTTAAACTACTTTCAGCGGGCAAAGGGTGAGATGCAGGGTTACAGACAATCAAGGCCAAACAGAAAATAATTTCTATTTACATTAATATCTGAGATAAGAATTAATACCACCACCAAAAAAACAAACAAAATCCTAATGCAAAAAGAAAAGAATGGAATATTATGGACATAAATACAATGATACATTATTATGTTACACCTGTCCTCTAAAAGAAAAGTTGAAGGAACTGGGGTAGTTCGTCCAAAAACATGGGAGGAAAAGTAATGGTTCTTCAGTTCAAGAGATGTCAAGGCAAGAGTGATGAATTATTTTCAGAGGCACCATGAACAGGAAAAGAAGGCATGGACTTAAATTACAGCAAAGATTTAAAGTAGACACGAGAAATATGTTCTCCTGATGTGGAATAGTTAAATAGCTGAGTAAACTGTTTGGGAATCTTGCAACATCTCCATTTCTGGAGGTTCTTTAAAATATAGTGGAGACCTGTCAGGCCTCAAACAGGCAAAAAATCAGCCTTAGAAGGACAAAAGAATGGATTATTTCATGATTCTACATCCTAAACCTGAGTTATATTCCGTGTCTTACTAACCATAGTTGACTTTTGATTCTCCTTAAACAGAAACTCTCTGTAATATACAGATCCAGGAGACGAGCATATGATCTAGTAAACTGAAGACCTAATTTGGAAAATATTCATGAGATTTCAAGGCTAGGATATTTGAGGCAAAAATAGAACCATTCTCTTCAATGATTTATAAGATTGCTTTAGAGAGACAGGGTAGAACATGCACAGCGATGTAGTGAGTGAAAACAAAAGTAATTGTTAACATGTTGCATTTTGAAGAGTAGCAGCACCATTTGCCCTCCTGAATTTTGTATCAGTATTTCCATGAGCTCTCCTGATCAGTGCAGATGTGACTTTGGTAGACCTGGGAAAGGCATGACCTCGGTTATTCCCTTGACCTAGAAATGTCAGGGTTAATCTGTTCTTCCAATTTATATCTAGGTTGCCTGCCCTCCTTCTCTGGTAGTGTTTCATGACAAACAGCAACCATTCAGAACTCCCAGTTGTTGTCTTATCCTCTATTTGACAAACTCATGGGTTTTTATGAATGTAAGTCTTAACTTTGATTTTTGCCTGCTGTATCAAGCCCCTCAAATTAAGGGTTACTATTTCATGAGACTAAAATAGCCTTAACGGGCATATGTCTCCAGCAGCACAGCACAAACAAAATGGTAACGCTCTTCCACTTGCTTAATATTAGAAATAAAATTGCCTGGGAAATTTTCACTGTAATATAATTATGAACTATGAGGTAATTAGATGATGCCTCACTGTACCTAAACCCGTTAAAAACGTTTGGGTTTTTTTTCGGTTTTGGGTTTTGTTTTTTGTTTTTTGTTTTTGGTTTTGATGGGTTTTTTTGTTTTTGTTTTTGTTTTTGGTTTTTGTTTGTTTGTTTGTTTGTTTGTTTTTGTTTTTTGGATTTCTTTTTTTCCTTAAATTACTGACGAGAGCTTTCACTTAAGTGGTTTATCTGTCATCTGTAGTGTAATTTGGTATTATCCCAAGTGAGAACAGATGTCTCACAGAAGTCATAGCATGGTGTTTTGAAAACAATTGGAACTATTTGAATATTCAGATAACTAGTAGTTAACTTTCCTCAGTGTAGGCAAACACAGGGAACCTCTAAGAAGTCCAAAACTTTGCTAAAGGGCCTTCAGCTTTTTGGAAGGACATAAGGCTAGCAGTAGTATGTGTGAACACCTTGTAGCTCCCAGCAACCTTACAAATGGCCATAAAATCCCTGTTTCAGGTATGGGACTGAAATAGATATTCTGTCAAATATTGCTTGAAAATCAAGTCGTGAGAACATGAATTCTGCTGGTTCTGTCCCCCAGAATTTCATACTTTTTTACTGAACCTATTTTCTCTACAAAATTCTGTGACTTTCTGAGAGTCAGAATAGGCCAAAAATGTACCTATTTGAATGTTTCAAATAATTTTTGGTAAGGGCTAGACAGGAATGGAACATTGAGGGATATTTAGTTGCTTTGTTGTACATGTTAAATCTCGGTGCCATTTGTGATCCTGCAGCACTCAGCCTCACATCATTGCCATATTTTTCTTCAGAGATCACATAGCTGAATTGTCCCTTCAACCTTCCTTATCTTCATCTGAATTTTCTCCCTTGCCCTACATGAGCCCTGCAGTAGAATCCAGAACCTCAGATGGATCAGTAACTTTGGAAACCCCGTCTCATTCTACTCCACTGCTCTCATACATCTGTCTTCAGCCAAGAGTTCTCCACCTCTGAGTTCCATCTCATCTCATTCTATAGTCTTGTAACTCATCAAATATTATTTATTCATTTCACTGTTGTGGTAGGGTTCAGCCTAGAGAACTTCACTGAGCTGTATGAACAATGTAGGAGAGTTTCTGTTGCTGAAAAATTTATAGTCAAAAGGAACAAATAGTGAGGGAAACACATTATTTTTGTCATATTTTTTCTGAGGTTGAGTGGGAACATCAAACTATTGCCTTCTGTTCACACAAGAAATCTCTGATGCTTTAAAATATTCTGCTTCCCTGCCTAGACTACAAAATCACCTTCCATTTCTTCAAGGTTTTGTATTATGCAAATGTGAGAAGACACTCATATTTTAGAAGTTCCAATTCATTCCCAACCTTCATCTTTAAACAGATTTATTTGTTGGGTGGTTTGGTGGGTTTGTTTGAGGTTTGGCTGGTGGTTTTTTTGGTTTTGGTGGGTTGGGTTTTTTTGGGGGGGAGGGGTTTTTTTTGCTTTTTTTTTTTCTTTTTCTTTCTACTTTCCAAAATTGTTTGTTTTGACTTCATGCTGTTAAAAATAAAATCTGCAATCACCTTCGCATAAAATTTTGTCTGTGCTCCGAATTTGTCCGTTTTCTCTGTGCTTTGGCCACTAGAGGGTAGCACAAACAGCCTCCTGGAGCGAAGGTCCAAGGGCCCCCAGAAGGACCCCGGGGACAGGAGAGATGGAGCAGCGTGGTGAAGCAGGAGCAAGGGGCTGTGGACAGAGCTCCTGGCCTCTGTTCAACTCAACAGTGAAGCCACCCCTGAACCAGGTGGGTCCAGACATGGATCATTCCTATTAACCAAGTCTAGGCGTGGTTTTAGAGAGATAAAGGAGGGTATTCATGAATATATATTAATGATTTTCAGCAGAGGTTGGTTTTGTTTAATGAGAATCTGTTTGTGTTTAACCCTTTGGGCAGCATTCATTTGTATCTGATTGAGAGTGCACGGGACATTAATTGTAATGTTTACAGGAACAAACTGGATGGTAGGATTCAGCGATGGTAGAAGTAATGGGATTAGTTAATATTTTTTCAATATTGAAAAAGAAAGTAACAAAAACATATTAAAGAAGTGGAAGTAGCGACAGTATGCCTTTGTAAATTCACATGTACCGTAGTCTAGATTCTCTCAATTGTTTAAAAATCTTGCTCCCACTAATAACCCTTTGGCTTATAAGTCACATCACTGCCTCCTGACTTTGAGAAATTTGTTATATGTCAGTGCAAAGGATGAAAGGTTTACTAGCCTACATACACCAAGCCTGAAGCATAGCCCAAAACTGAGGAGAAAAACAGGAGATAAAAATTCTGGAGATAGAGTAAATTTCCTGTGTAAATACTAAGACACAGGTTAGACCTGGTGTAAAAATTTTCTCCCTTCTAATAAAAATGAAAAGCAATAAAATACAATATCCACACTAGGATTCTGTCCACCTTGGCTGTCCAGATCAGAAAAGAAGGTGAAGAAGCCAAGTCAAAGAGATGGAAAACACAGCTGTTGTGTATACTGACCCCCACATATCCTGTAAACTTTAACCGTTGCACAGAAGTAAAAAAAACAGAAGCAAAAACTTTAGGAATGATCCCATACAGAACAGAATACAACAGCTGAGCAAGGCCTCTTATAAAGCAATTTTCATAAGTCTCTACAGTAGGCCAAGGAACTTAAAAAAAAAAAAAAGACAAAAAGTACAGGATAAGAACAGAAAAATTATATAACAGGTTGTAGATCATCAGTGTTGCTTTTTGTTGCCTTTTTTTTCCTTCTCAGCAGCAATGAATCTGGTAGTAAAATCAGCAGAAAAACAGTGTACAGGTCCACTGATGGCAGGAATAAAGCAGACCCAGGGGAAAGCCTAAATGGACAATAATTGCAGGTTATTATATACTGTGCTACAATACAGTGGAAAGCTGGTCAGCTATTAGCAAGTTTGGAAGGAATAATCAAGAGGACAGAGAAGAGTTTTATAATCTTTCACACTCAGCAAATCAGAGGCAAGTCTCCAAAGCTGAGAGATGGGAAAAGAAACCAGTGATATGATGCACCAATTGTATCTCTGCTGCTGAGGAAGGAATTTGTCTGAGGAAGGAATTTATCTAAATATGATTTTTTTGAACCACTGTGGCATGCAAAGTTGTATTGAGCTGGGGTTCCTAGGCTGGGTGCAGAGGTGTTCTAGGCTGGTGGAGGCAGCATCTCAGGAAAGGAATTTAGTTCTTCGTTAAGGATTTAGGCTTTTATTTACCTATGATAAACACTTTGAGCAAAATTCAGTTTTTTCAACATAGACATCCACTGTCACAGAAAGAGCAGTGGGACATCCTATTCTGTCCTGGGAGCCCTGTGTCGGATCTATCTGCCCCAAGCACATGTCTTAGTAGGGTATTTGAGAGATCACTGGATACCTGTGTTCAGACACATGCATCCCATCCCCAGGTACATGGTGCTGTGAATCCAGTGGAAAATGATAAACAGCTCCTAATCCTTCTGAAGATGTCCGTCCTTCTGCCTCTAATTTATATATCCTTGAATAACCAAACTTCTTGGTTTCCTCGGACGAGTGTCACAGCTAAGTGGGATCAATCTGGACCTGAACACCTCCCAGTCCACTGTGTATTTATCCTACCAACATTCCTGTGAAGGAAAGAGATGTTATAATTCCTCCTTGACATATGGGCAACAGAAACAGTCATGCAGAGAGTTTGTGCTCAAGAAGGAAATTGAGTCTCTGTCTCCTAGACTGTAGCTGTTGAATTGTTCCCGCTTATGTTGTTAGAACTGATTGCCTACACAACAGACAAAGGTTAAAAAGAATATATTATTGCTAATTACATTCTGCTGCATTCCTTTAGTTTAACACTCTGGATTATTTCTAGCTTTTTAAATGCCTCTTTGTCAAGTCTGTTTTTATTTGACATATCTGGATTTGGTTATGGCATTAGGAAAAAAAGGAAAGGGAGACAAGAGCCCAACTTTTCTGCTGATTATTTCAACCCCCACTACACAGCAGATGACTGAGAAATCTTAAAGATGAGTCAGAGGGTGAAATAGGAAGTGTGGAGAGGTTGTTTTAAATTAATGGGTGTGCTGAAAAAATATCTGACAACAACAACAACAACAACAACAACAACAAAGGGAAAGATATCCACGTTTCTAGCTAAGTTGTCTTTAAAGACTTTCTAAGTCAGTAAAAGTATCAGTGTACCTCCATGTCAAAGAGAAAACAAGTGTTGGAAAACATTTTTCTTGATTAATTTTAGTAAAAGATTGAAGAAATAATTAAATCACTGAAGTGTAATGCAGGAGAAATTGGCATTGTAAGGTATCACAACTCAGTTTTTATTGTGGTACTGCCACTAATGCAAGCTTAGAATAATATTTAGCTGGGGATCTGCAAGGGAAACCCAAGTGGCTCAGGAAATGGAATGAGTCAGTTATAAGACTTCTTTCCTTTTCCAGTTCATGCCAGTTTCCAAGTAGGGCTCTGATGAGGCTGGGAAGGATATTATGATCTTGAAGATGCCTTCCTTCAAATGAGATATAAAATGAAGTCCTGACTACTGATAGTTATTGAAGACCTCAGAGTCTGTCCTACCCAAAGTCCAAAAGCAATAATCACTTATTCTCTATATACTGATCCTTCATTATCAGTCAAGGAGAAGTTTTTTTCCTTGAATTACAGATCTAAAACTGCCTGGTTGCTATCTGCTGTTAAACAGACACTGTTCTCAACAACCTCTCTCCTCCTGGGAGCACAATTTTGCACCTTATCTGTGAAGGCCATTGCATTGCACTTCTGGGCTACTGATTTAACACAGAGAACTATGGAGGTGATTTGCCAAGGGATCTGACAGGTGCAAGGTAGTGCTTCACACAAAAAATTCAAACATTTCAAGACATGCCTTTTAGACATTCAGAAGTAATAGCTGCAAAAAATTTTAGCTCAGCCTCAGGTACACACAACAGAGGATGAGAACTACTGTTATTAACAGAAAATAGGGATACACTGTGTAGATTGTTAAAATGTTCTTTACTAGGAGAGTGCTTTCCATCAGTGAGTACCTGGAAGAGTCTGTGAGAGGCTAGAAAGTGGGCAGCTATAAAAATGTACTGCTGCCAGCTGTGGGAGGAGTGAAGGATTTTTTTGGCTACGTAGTGTGAAGCAGAATCTTGGAGATTTTGCTCCCAGATTATTGTTTGCAGCAAGGCTTAGGTGGAATCATTTAGCCTACCTGACCTCTGAGGACAATCGCTGTCCTGAGCTATTTTGCATGGATGTTGGTCTTCTTTGAGACCTGCCTTGTCACATGCTGTGAGTTTTTGAATTATCCACTCCAAACAGGACAGGAACACCTTTGCCTTTGCCTTCGACTGCATCTAAAGGAGTTTTTCTTGTGTGTGGGATGATTAAATAAGCTGATAAAAAGACTGGATAACTAGATTAGGGCAAATAGGATATAACTGATAATGACAGTGAGTGAGAAGGCTGGCAACCAGGCACAGATAACAGGATTTATTGGGGAAATCAAACCTGAATTGAAATGTTTTTTGGCAACCAAATGAGGTAAAACAATAAAACAAGGGACACCAAACTATCCTTCAGAAAATCAAACTCCTGGGCCCAGTGTAACAGAAGAGAGGAAAAAGAGAACAAACAGGTGTTAACAGAGAAAAAATAAAGCAGTCAAACAAAAACCAACTCACACCTTAGCAGGGGAGCAGGAGGATGAGATGAAATGATGAATGCTGATCAGGAAAGGGAGTGGAGCAAATCCTTTTGCTTGGGCTTGAGGCCAGGCTGTGGGAAACAGGTAAATAACATATTGCTGAAACTTGAACTCCACTATCTGTTTTTGTTTTCTTGACCACAGTAATGCTGAAAGTATGAGACGTGAATATTGTCCACGTGTTTGTTTAACGGGAAGCAAAAACTAAAATCTAGCTTCCTTCTTCAGCTCTTCATCGTGCAGATTACCTGAGTCCATTTGTTATGGAATAAGAACATCTGATTACATGTTCCTCAGCACACAGGGAAGATGGCAGACCGCAATATGTGCTTTGTATGTTTGCCTTTTTGTAGGTGGAGAAATGTCTGTTTCCTTGTAGATTGTTTTACACAAGTGAGTATGGCTAGGTTTTTTGGTTGGTTTTTTCTTTCAGAGGTGCAATGCATGATGTTGGCATTGGTTTTGTAGTGAGAATTGATAAGCACAGGATTAAGGGGAGTTAGAAGGAAATTAAAACTCATTATTAATCCAGCCATATTGTTAAGGAAAACAAAACAAAGAAAAAAATAGCAATAAATACTTCCTCACCCATCAGATTCTCCAAAGTCTCCTTCGAGGTCATGTGACTGAGATTTTTAAGGTTTGGGCTTTGGTGGTTGATTGCCTGGGTTTTTCCTGCTTCTCCTGTTGGTCTAACATAATGTCCTCTGCTTCCAGTGTTACAGGGAAGACCACAAAACTGGAATCCAAAATGAGTCACCACATACATTCAGAGGTATGTTTTTCCTAGGCTGGGGGTAGTGGCCATAGGATCGCAGTCAGGGGACTGAGAGTGATATTCCAGGTGTGAGTATTTGACCTTAAAAAAATAATGATTTTATATTTTTTCCTTGAAAGAGTGGGGGGCAGGGGGGGTGGGTTTGAGATAAGGGAGAAATAAAGTTATTTCCATTTTAGACCTCATGTAACATAAAACAAAGTGGCCCACAGCCACCTCAGAGATCAAAACCAAGGAGTTAGTCCAAGTCATCAGACTCCAGGTGTGAGAAAGCAGACAATATTGCCTTGTTCTTTTATTGAGACTGTTTCCCTGCCATCTCTCACCAGTGCTAAACACATAAGGAGAAGAATAACAAAGACTGTAAGTGCAGGGAAATAATGAAGACTTGTGAGGTTTTGTCCAGTTGCAGCAATCTCACATGTTTATTAATAGAAGGTCACCATGTGTAAATATATAATTTTGGCTGGATATGGGCAGCATCTCATTAATTATCTGAAGAAAGAGGGTATTCATTATGTAGATAGTAAAGGAACATCATTCAGCAGAAAAGCAACAGAAAATTTCAAGCACAGAAAGGCATGAACTGCTATTTTTCCCTCTCACTTGTTATTATGAGTCATTTCTACAGTCTCTCTGTGTATGTGTAAGCATGCATATATTTTTACACATAAAACCATAATATCTGTATGATTTATATAAATCATGTGTATGCTTCCTTGGTAACTCTAAAGGCAGTCAAGAACTAGAAATCCTGGGGAAAAAAAAAAAAAAAAAAAAAAAAAAAAAAAAAAAA
>VYXD01004402.1:17277-28019 GCA_013397195.1 Hylia prasina
ATTAATTCAGAGCTGACCTGGCTCAGTGTGCAGTGACTGAGGGTAAAATAGAAATTGGTTTCACAAATTGAACTTCCTTTCATAGCCAATGTGTCCTAAAGTGCTTTACATACAGTACAATGAGGGTGATGCCAGGAGTAGAGGCAAACACAGAAGTCACTGTAGGCACAAAAGTAGCTCACATGTAGCCTTCTATATTAGAATCTGTTTCAGCAGGAGAATGGTCTTGGGAACACTATTAACTCTATATTCATCTGTTTCCTTATTGCCAAGGGATGTTGAACTTCTCCTTAGACAACCTCTGTGAGGATGTCTTGAAGAGCATCACAGTTTCCATTCCCTTTAAAACCCCCTGCTATTATCACTTCCAAGTAGTCACATTTCACAGCACAGTTATGACTGTATTAGTCTTTTCTTTCTTTTCTTCCGTCTTGGACCTTGTCTGATTGAGTGTGTGTGATTGAGGCTATCAGACTTATTCAATCAGAAGACTGGATAAGGGCCAACAGCAGCATTACACTCAACATTTTCCATTCATCATATACATTGCATCATATTGCAAAGGAGTGTTTCATCATTGCTAAGATTCCCAGGCATCTCAGTCCACCTCATGCAAATTATCTCCCAGGAAATTATTGAGTCCAGGGGAACTGCTATTTGTCATATGGTATTTATGTAAAGTAGTCACAGTTCTTGTATGGTCAGTCATAGACCACTTAGGGACTTGGAACTGAAATTTTCCCACCTACTTTCAGGAATTCACTTGAGTTAGTGACTAGTTGTGTGTCTTTCCATGTCATACTCTGTGTTTATTGAATGGATAAAAACATCTCAAGCAGCCAGTTTTGAGTAGTCAGGAATAAAATGTCATCCAGAGATTCAGGTAGAGGTTCACCTCCTGTTTTCTGGGGTCTTGTGGGGACAAAAATCTAAATTCACCACTTTTGAAAAAAAAAAACAGAACAGAGTGGCCCTTCATTGCTGAGTCTGTTACTCAGTTCTAGTGGTAAGTTTGAGGTCAGCATAGATAGATGATGGCCCTACTGTGAGCAGCATTCGAGTCAGGAATGAAATTCTGTCCTTATCATTCACATCCTTCACTTCAGCACAATGCAAGCTTTATGTCAGAACTTTGGAAAGTCTACTGAGTGCTTTAGGGTTCAGTGTAAGCCAACATATTTAAAGACTATATCCAAACTGAATAGAAAATACTTATTTTGTTCATTTTATAAAATCACCATTGTTCTAATTTGCTGATTACTCAAATCAGGGGGAACTGAAAAGCCGTACAATAGTTCCCATCCAGACTGCATGTCTCACATTTCTTTCCATGGAAACCATGGCATGGAAACCTTGATTCAGTCCTGAAACTCATCCTGATATGAGCCCAGGAACTCAAAAACATTGTTGAGTCTACAAGCTGTTCTGTACTCAGTTAAGTCTGGAGACTAATACTGCTCAGCCTGACTCAGCCCACATGTAAATCAGTTTATAATAGTGTCTTCCAGTTTACAGAAGCTTAATTGCAAGAAGAACTACTAATGTCCCAACAGTAATTATAACCACTGAAAGCTCTATGTGGATAAATATCCTGAAATACTAAGGTCAATATTAGGGTCCACATTGAGATTATTCAGCTGATGTACTGATGTATCAGAAGGCACATTTCTCTCCCAAGCCCACCTGATATTATTGAGTTCTATTCTAGAATCTGTGATTTTCAAACCTTCAATATGTTCTATGGCACATATTGCAAAATCAATGAGCTATGATGACTGGGGATGATTTGGTATTTAATTTGCTGCTGACCAAGTTGACTTCTTTGAAAGAAATGAAAAGGAATATGTCAGCCAAAAGAGTTTTTTTGAAATGTATGCTTATGCATTTGATGCATATATTTGAGAGGTAATAATAAAGATTTTTTTTTTGCAGTTTCAATGCTTAGAAACTTGAGATGAGTTTTAGTGCTTTGAAATTGAGGGAGATGGTGAGGGATACAGTGTCTGACTCTTACATGCTCAGTTCTTATCTTCATTTTAAAAAGTAGAATAGAGGACTTGAACAGCAGCAAGACTTCTTATTTAACTGTGGCATGAAAAAACAGATCCTTACCTGGTATGGACTAAGTTATTCTATAACAATCATTAATACAGAACTCAAATTTACGTGAAAGAGCCCTTCCTTTTAGATGAAAAAGCTGTGTTTTTTTCTGGGATGGGCTGTGAAATCTGATGTATATTATTTGTAAAGCTTGGGAGAGGTAAAGATGAGGGAACTGATATCCTTTCATCAGCTACACTTGCTCTCTTGGGAAGCAAAATTCCTACAGAATACAGTCACCAAAGCTGTATTCTACATCTTCAGTTAAGCACAAAATACTGTGGGTTCTGAAACATAGACGAGTTCACTTTATGTAATGGAAACTCACAAACCACCAGCAAAGCTCTTGTCATAGCTTGACCCCCTGCGATGACTGTGGAAGACAACCAAGCTTTCAGGATCTAACAGCCTGATTTGAGCACATGTCAATGGGACATTACCCAGGCCTGAGGCTCATGGGCTATATGGAGTTACAGAAATTCAACTGATTCAGCTGTGTGGATGCAAAATCACCTGGAGATAGACATCCCTTTGCTAAAAATGCTCCATTTTATAAATGAACTCCAAAGACAATGAACCTGTTACATGCAGGGTTGTAATCATTACATAATGTTTATCAGCCATATAAAAAGCTTCAAAGTAATGGGAGCAGAATTCTCTCTCACATGCGTTACAAAGAAAGCCTCTCTCCCCACTGATTTCATGGACAAGAGTAATAATACACATGGCTGGCATTTGCTGGATATCTCTGATAAAGGTCTGGTATAACTTTACCCATATGTCCCATTCTGTGGCGTCGTGGTTCTGTTCAAGTTGCACTGCAAGCAAGCAGACACCATGCTCTCCTTTAGCCAGTTAGTTGGACACTTCCTGCAATTAAAACCAAGAAGAAATACAGTATTTCCTTTCTCTACACAGACTGGGAAGAAGACCAGGCCTTTTCTATTCAAAATCAATTGCCCCTGGAAAGCAAGGTCTGATTTTGTCAGCCTGGGACCTAGCAGGGCTCTCTGCCATCTCTTCTTAGTGCTTCTCTGGCTGTTTGCCAACAGAATCACAAACCAACACATAGAAGAACTACAGAACAGAAACTCTCCCATATTGCCTCTGAGTCCCCAGCTCATCCTACTTCAGATACCTGTGCTTCACTTGACTTCTTCCGTGTGCTTGAGATGACTTGCTGCTTATTCTGATGACAGACCTTCCAACCAGTCCAGTGGATGGAAGTTTAAACTCATATTTAAACTCGCCCCATTATTTCACACAGAAAAGTTGGTTTTCAACTGTGTGTGAAGCTAGTGCAGATGTATCCTAAGTTTCAATGTCAAAATATTCATGTAAATACGTGTATAAACTTCTCTGCTCATCTTATGCCCTTTTTTGGTGTAGATAAATTCACAAAGGTCATGATATCTTTCCAGTCATTCCGTTATTTCCTGTCACAACGTAATAGATGGTAGTGGTTGGTTTCCATGAGGAGCCACTGTAGATGGAGCTGGAACATTTTGTTCAGACTCTTAAATTAATTCAGAGCTGTGGAATTATGGCAAGTTTCAGGGGCCTGTTACTCCGTTATGGACTCTGGAAGTGACTGTATTTTTTGCCATTTCTCCCCATCCACAACCTCTTTGACTTTATGTTTTTACCCCTCCAGTCTCTTGCATCTACTTTTCTTAAGCATTTGTTCAGACCTTCCTCAGAAAGGCCTCAGTAGTCTTACCTACCCAGTTCTTTTCTGATAAACTCTTCATTTTTTTTATCCAACAAATATCCTCACCAAGACTTTGTTAGTTCTTCCAGGAAATGTAGTTGTTTTACCTTTGCCTGCCTGCACTGTGACTTAGAATTTTCCCTTCAACCCTGAATTTTCTTTCAATTTTCCCTCTCTGCCTCCCTTTCTGAGTCCCTCTTTTGACCTTCTCAGAGTACTTTTCTCATCTGCTGCCTCCTAGATATCTGGCCTTTTTGCTTTCTGAATTCTAATCTACCATTTCCTCTTCAGCAAAAGGTCTGGAGAGATGAACAGCCCTCAATAACACCTATCTTTTAGCATGAACTGCAGATGTAACTGGGACTCCTAAATTAAATGGATACATGCAGAAAGCACAAAGGATAAAAAATTGTCTGTTCTAATTTCAGCCCCAGCACAACCCACTAGCTGGAAATACAGGAAAAGACCTCTTCACCCTCCTGTTTCAGTCAATGGAACAAACTGAGTCTGAATCTTTGTATTATGCTGTCACTTGTAGTATAACTATTACTTTTAGATCATGGGGAGGTACATGCAACACACAGTTTTCCTGAGATTCTGGAAATCTGGCTGAGAGAAAACCAACTTCCAGATGGAAAAGTCATTCTGACGTGACCAAGACCCTACACTTTCCTAGAGAAAGCACACTTGAGTGCACAAATGGCAGCAAGAACATCTCTTCTATTTGTTCCTTAAGCTTATTAATGCGGGCTTGGCCCCATAGCTAACTAGAGCCATGAGTATTCTCTCCCACTACTGTTGGAGCCATGAACAATTCAAAATACTACTGCTTATTTCCTTTACTGTCTCTGCTTACAAGTCTGGCCTTAAGAAGACAGCTCACTGTACAGGTGATTTACTATTCTGGAGAGAAACAGACAAAAAAGAAATAATCAATAGGAGTTTAAAGAGATATAGGAACAGATCTACGTTTTATTGCATTCATAAATTCTAGGACAGATTTATAAATTTGACCATTAAGGAAACTGAGCGTATTTTCAACACCAGTAACAAATAATGCAGGTAGAGATATCATCTATCAGACAGCAAAGAACTGATATATTTGTAGATATGTAGACAAACAGATAGGAAGGGAGTGAAATAAGCAGAGAGACTGGCAGAGAGAGGGGAAAAAATCTTAAAGGTCTCTATGAAATTCTAGCAGAAAATTGATGAGGAGTATTTTTGCACATTTGGCTGTAGAGCACCCTCCTTCTCTGTCTGCAGTTATTTCCTCATGTGTGCATGTGTGGATGCACTCCTACATGGGCTCACAGCTCCCCCAGAAAACACACACACACACACATGCTGTCACCACTTGGTCATCTGCCGTGCATCTGCGTTAGAATGAGGTACATGAAATCAGCAGCATTAATGCTGGACCCTGACTGTCATTCCCTCTGGGAACTTAGAGAATAAAACAGGAGCAATAATGTAAAGTATTCACTCATGCAAATAAATACAGCATTGAGACTGTGCCTACAACGTGTCATTCAAAGCAAGGCTGGGCATGACTTCAGAAGTAAAATGTGCCATGGAATGTCAGGGTGTTCTGAATCTGAGCTCTGACGTTGCCATTTTTTTTTCCCTGAGGCTGTAAAAGTCCATGTGAAAAGGGACCAGTGATTTAGGATACTAGCATCACACACCTAATCTCCACGCTTCATTCTCTCTGAAGTTCAGCAAGCAGCTGGGTGTCCAAATATGAGTTAGCTGCTTAAAGTCTTTTTTCAGAGTTAGGCCTGATCTTCAAGAATAAACACTGACTGTGGCTCCAGGAGGACAACTCCAAAACTAGCTTATAATCCACCTTTAACCTTGTTAAATTGAGTTAAAGTCCCCAAATCCCAAACCGGATATACAAAAANTGTTATTTTTTTCTTGCATGCAAGCCCTAATTAAAAGGAAATTATTCTACTTGCAAAGACAAGCACTTAAATATTAAGAGCTCCAAGAATTGAGGTTACTTGCACAACCTGGATTTTCCTTTGTTGTACAGATGCATTCTAATTCAGACTTTAATTACATGATCATTCACAGAGTAGATGGCATGTGTTAGTGCTGTTTGTTGACTGTAGAGGACTGAGGGACTGTGCCTCACATTTCAAGTACGCAGAAGAGTGGACTTTTAAGGGCAAATATTCTTTCAAGGAAGACCCCCTCTTCTTTCAACTCATCCCCATTTCAGATCCACCTCTTTCACTCTGCATTCCCTTTCCCTGTTCTAGTCCTGTATCCAATTTCACTTTTTGGCTCTTTCTCAGTTTGTCTCTTTTATCTTCCCTCAGTCTTTAAGTGCCATGCCCCCAAGTTTACCAGTCTCAGAGATCTCAGATCCTCTGTGCTTTACCAGAATTTGTTTTCTGATGTTTTCTTACATTGTGTTTTGTGTATTAACCCCTCACTTTTCCCTGGTTTTGTACTACAGATGGTTGCCCATTAGGTTTTTCTCCCCTCCCATTCCTCTCCATTTTCCCAAATTCTTCCTAGTGAAAAGCAGACTGCTGTGTCTCAACACAACCTTTTCTCCAAAGCTCCTCTGGCTAACTGGGTCAATACAAATAAATAAACAGAGAATTCTTTAACCCTGGGTCCAAATGGCATGGCACCAGTTATCCATAAGGCTAAATGCCTTTTTCCATTATAAAAAAAAAAAACAAAAAACAAAAAACAAACAAAAAAACAAACAACAACAACAACAATAACAAAAAAAAAAAAAAAGTGTCTGTAGTGTCTATTGAAAACACTACACTGGTCTGTGATGACCTCCAAGCTGCACCCAGAAGGTACATGGGAGGCTGGTAAGGACCAAACCTGTCAAAGACTGTGTTGAGATTAAAGAAATTAATACTTTTCTTAAATTTATACTCTGAACTTGGTCATTCATTTCCTGATACACCTACTGTCTTTGAATCAGAATCTCAGTCTGTTCCCCATTTGAGTCCCTTTTGAATCTAGCCCAATGATACTCTGACCTCCTTGTTTTTCCAGATTACCTGAATTTCCCCCCAGATCTTTCTTTTTAGTTTCTGCTCTAGTCTCACTGTTGGATCTCCCTGTCAGCCCCTGAGAGCAAAGAGAAGACACATTCCCTGCTTTTGTCTTAGGTATCCAGACTCCAATTTTTCCTGGCCTGGCCTGGCCCTGAGCTGCAATGACAGGAATAACTCTCTCTACTGTAGCAAACCCGGTGAGAGCCAAGTCACTAGGGAATCTGGTTTTGGAAATCTGCCTCTCTAGTGAGCATCTGAGAACTGCCATTTTCACCAGGCTTTTAATTGGCTGCTTTGGGGCAGATTTTCCCAGAGATAGCAAAAAAACTTGAGAAAGAGCTTCACCTCCTGACAGCTCTTAGTATCATCCTGTAAACCATGGGGACAGGAGAGCTTTACAAAGTATCTCATTTGACTCAGTTCAATCCAGCCCAGTTCTCCTACGGGTTGTTCTGAGAGAGAGACAAATAGTTACAGACAAAATTTTTGAGAAATAATTAAAGAATCTGAGCTGCATGCTGGTGCCCAACTTACCGTTTCAGCCAAAACATGTGCAGTTTATCAAAGCTGAACAGGATTTTATTAGACTGAGGCAACCTTTTTAATTGGTGGTGCTACCAGATCCTATTAAAGTGAATTCTCCCTTCCTCACAGGGGCGCTGTAAGCATTAATTTGTTAATGACTGTGCAATGACTTGATGATGAAAAGGACCATATTAACATGAAGCATTATTGTCTGTACAATACAGGCTTGCCTGCTTTCATTACTCATTATGTACAGGGACATACCTATCATGAAAAGGGATGTGGAGATAATAAACTTGATATTCTTTTCAAAGGACTAATCCAACATGTTTACTGTGTGTGCAGCATAGGCAACAGGAATATTCTGGAGAGCTCTGTTTAGGTGGCAGAATCCATTGTGTGGAATGTAATGATGTGCATGTATGTGTCTGCACAAATCCTATGTCTAAACATACCCTCAAACGCATGTACGCTCTCTTCTACTTTTCTATCCTCTATTAACCATGGGGTTTTTTGCAGCCCTCCCTTTAGCACCTCAAACTCACCAGTGCTACTTTAATAACAAAATGCCTCTCTAAACAAATTCTTTTTAACTCCTTTGGATACAAGTAAGTTTTCATTTCTCTCCTCAAGCAACCTTCTTGATTCTAAGGCAGAGGGGGAAAAAAAAAAAAACCACAACAAAAAAACACCCAAACAAACAAACTACCACCAACAGCAACAACAACAAAAAATAAAAACAAAAACAAAAACAAAACAGAGAGATTTATGCATTAATTCAGGGACCAATCTGGCAAATGTTCACATGGGTAATCCTTCCTCAGATGAATAATCCCTCTGACCACAGCAGAGTGATTAACAACAATGCAGATTAACGTTCTCAGCATCGGGCCCATCCCCTGATGCTTGGGTTCCCACTCAAAGTTTAGTGGATGATGGTCCCTCTTCTTTTCCTACATATTATTAGAGGCCCAACTTCATTTGATTACGTAGATAATATGCCCCGATCCTGTCAGCACTCCCTGCAAAGCCTAACAAACTGAAGTAAACAATTCCAGCTGAGTTAGAAGACTTAGCAGGATTGGGCCCTTTAATAGCAGCTATGAGCTGTGTCTGATTTGTGATCAGAATGTCTTTTATATTAAGAGTCTCATGCTTCATTTAGAAATAATCTTAATAAAAAACATCTAGTAGAAAATTTGTGAGTATATGAACAGATATAGCTGACTAAATCTAAAGAAGGAGAAATTGCTATTTAAAAGCAAAAGTCACACAAATTTTTATTTCTTTGGAGCAAAACTTGCTTGCTATTTAGCTTATCTATTTAAAAATAAAATTCACATATATTGCTTATTTATTTGGAACAGAACCTGCCTGCAATTCTTTTTACATCATACAACAACGGATGGTTTTGTGTGCTATGGGTCCAGGGGTTTGAAGTTCAGCAGAAGAATCCCCCTCCAGCAACCTTTCAGCCTATTCCTGCCTTTCATCTTTACTTGCTCGTTTCCTGGAGAATGAAGACAGTCAGGACTGATGTATGGCTGTGTCCCCCTTGCCTGCACCACACGGTGTTCATTAAAAACTTGCTGCTAGCAAGGGCCTGATCCAGCCCTCCTGGAAGTCATTGGAAAGCTGTCTATTGACGTCATGAGGACGAGGAGCATACTAATGCATGCAAGTACCTTTACTAATGCGGCCAGTCCTGTTAACAACACCGAAGTTGTTCACAGGATTAACAGCAATCAATCAAGCCCTTTGAAAGGCACATTAAAACCAAAGCCTGGTCTGCAAGCCCTTCTCACAGGAGGTGTGTATATATACCTGTGGCTGGTCCTGCTGAATCCTTCTGCTTCTGGCCTGGCTGTGTCGGTGCCTTTTTCCAGCTCTGTTGATTTGCAGTAACATTTCTTCTGTGGTGGTAAAAATTGATGGCTAACTACCCCCAAAGTAAATGGTACTTGTGTTCTAGGAAAAAAAAAGAAAAAAAAAAACAAACAAAAAAAACCACCCAAAACAAAACAAAACAAACAAACAAACAAAAAAATACTAACCAGAGAGAAGCAGGAGAAGGAGAAAATGGGGCTGCAAATACCTGTGGGAGAGGGCTGCTTTTTCCCTGTAAGTCCAAAAAAAAAAAAAAAAAAAAAAAGTGCTTTATTTTGGTCCCAAGCAGATAAATAATTTTTACTCTCCTGGGGAAACTGAAGCCCGATACAAAAGATCTTATCCTTGCTAAATTCCTGTGGACTTTTCAGCTTCTGGATTGCTGAACTGGACCCACTGTGATTACACTGGGAACATTTCACACTGGGGAACTTTAGCAAAAGCTGGTTTACAGATAACAATTTCACTCTTTCTTTGCCTGTATCTGTTTAAAATCCGTTACAGCCCCTTGTACATGTATAAAGGTGCTTATGGGGTATAGCTTATTTCCACCCATAGCAGCAGCTGTGTTCATCTTGGAGCCCTTGTAGCAATATTTGTGTCCGTATTATTTCATCCTGCCACCCCTCACAGCTGTGCCTGTGCACCAGGGGGCTGTACTTGAACAACATCCATTTCTAAATGACTATACTTATGGCTCTGTGAAAACGGGGCGTGGACCAGCTCAAAGTTTTAAAAAATAGAGATTGTTATAAAAGGGACACCCGCACTGAGCAGTAAAATGTCTCTTTTTACAGCCCTGTTCATTTTAATTGGCTTTCATTTGGGATAAGCCGTGATTGGAGGCAGAGTGGCCTGCTCTTGGACAAGGTGTTAACAGAGCTATCCCTGGGATGGATCAGTGCCGGATGCTGTTTCACTTTTCACTGTAGCGGATATTTCTTCTTCAAAAAAAAGGTTTAGGTCTTCTTTCTAGTGAGTCCTCCCAGTTCTGTTACGGGTGTGGTTTTAGGGATCAAAAAGAGCAGATATTAGGATTTTTAATGGGCAGGGGGGAGGGCTGAAAGATTTTGTTTCATGTGGGGTTTGTTGTTGTTGTCATTCTTTTATCATAGTCCAAGGCACAAGGCAGGATTTGAAAACAGGTGAGTCACAGGGCTGGGAATTTGGAAGTGGGGCTGCCTGAGGGTTTTACCCTCCCGCAGCTCCTGGACTGTCACATCTCCGTATCTGTAGCCTTTAAAGGTTGCAGAAGTGTGCCCAGGAAGGGAAGACGGGAAGACCAGCCCACGCACCCCCCCCGGCTTGGACCCCAGTACACGGCACGCCTGGTCAGACGGCAGACAATGCGCGGTGCCTGCCACCAGCCCGGCACCAGGCGGCCGACAGCCGCCGCTGCCAGTCAGCGCCCGAAGATATTTAAAGAGCCGTAAAAGGCAGCGCAGGCTGCGGGGGTTCGGCACGCGTTTCGCCCCCAGGTGCGGGTC